>CM031952.1:27642455-27663006 GCA_018749465.1 Paracanthobrama guichenoti
AGATCGCCTACAGATAGTTTTGTCCCACTGTGACGTAACTGCAGGTCGAGCAGAGAAGGCATGAAAAGCATCGTTTGACCTCCATCTCAACTTTTAAACACAACACTATCCTGCTTCCTCGTGCACGTAAACTCCTACCTGCAAAAACAGTTATTTAAGCACTGTAGATACTTTCTAGGCATATTTAGGTGCATCAATAATAATAATACTTTTACATTTATAGCACTTAAAGAAACACAGTGATGACCTTGCTCGTTGATGTGTCTCTGCAGAGCGTCTACATAAACGCTGCAAGTGAACTACTAAGATCATCAAGGACTCTAAATCACCCTGCAAACCCTCATTTCAGCTGCTGCCATCTGGTAGCGCTTCGAAACCTGATGGCCAAAACGAGCTTCTTCCCCAGGCCATCAGACTCCTGAACTCAGTCACTTAACATCCATTGACTTCCTTCAGGATAACATCGATACACTGACGTTGCACTGCACTTTCTGTTCTGTTTCATTGTTACTGTGTAACCCTGTTATAAGCCTGTTTGCACATTATACTCTTTATACGTTTGTTAACCACATATTTATAAAGTCTACAGTTTACTCACTGCACAGTTTACTTCAATTATTTATTCACTTTATCCTTTTACTTTTTCTCTTGACTTTATAATTCTACAGATATGGTATATATATATATATATATATGTGACTGATGTTACTTTTATCATTATTTTTACCATATAAATGTCCTCGTGGTTTTTAACGATGAATTTGCACTAAAGGTCCTCATGTTTTTAACGTGATTTGCACTGTCAATGATGGACCTGTTTACATTTCTGCGGTTTGTAATATTCTGTATATAACTGTGTATGTGACAAATAAAGCTCTTGAATCTTGAATGTTACTAGCCTCCCAGCCCCACGTTTTCCAGCCAAGACTGTGAGAGCTGCCACGTTGTTATACCCCAAATACACCTGCAGAGGAGCAGAGATGTTACAGAAGGTTTTAATGACAAAGGGTTTGGAATTAGCATTATGTAGTATGCAATATATAAGCTTTCTTTATACACACACACACAACACTGAAACAAACTCAAACACATTAGTTTGCATCTGAAATCTCACACTCTCAGGTAAGTACTTCTTTTGAGGATTACTTTGGGACCACTAAAAGTATGTTCTACATACATTGCCCAGCCAACAAAAGTCTCTGTTTGGATTTAAATTGGCAAAGCAAGCTTAGAGTCTATGATCGGATCATTATTGCAGTGATTATGTTTCTAGCATATTATATGTTTGGCAACAGTTCTTCCTGACCTAATTGATGGAGTGTGTAGCTTTTCAGTTCTTAAACAACCAGGAAGACACATTACGGCCATATTTCAGTATGAAAATGTCAAGGTCCATTAGGCACAAACTGTTAAAGAAATGGTTGGAAAAAAAAACAACAAAAAAAAAAAAACACTTATGCACCTCTTGATGGAAATAAATGCTGTGATGTTATTTCCATCACTCGACTGATTTTACACAAGAGGAACTGGAACATTCATCTCCAGACATGGATGGGGGATTGTGATTTGTGTTCTTGAATGAGAATGTCACCAGCATACTAAAGAAAAACACCACACTGCAATATGCTATAGGGTGGGGTTAATTAAATGGTCTGTACAATTGGGCATCCTTTTTTTGCAGCAACATTCATGATTCTACTAAAGAGAGCAAAGAACTAAACAGTGACTACCACCTACTGGACAAAACTGAAGTGACAGTAAAGGGATGGTTCACTCAAATTAAAATGATCATTTACTCACCCTCAAATTATTCCAACCCTGTGTGAATTTCCTCTGCTGAATGTTGGCAAGCAGACAGTAGCCACTGACTTCATAGAAAACACAATAAAAAGTCAATATACTGTCAACTGTGCTCAAATAGAAGAAAGAAACTCACAGGTTTGGAACAACTTGAGTGTGAATGGATTTTTTTGGGTGAACGGTCCCTTTAAGAACTTGTGTATTGTGGAATGGAGGGACGGATATATAGTTGGCATAAATTGGCCAATAAGCCACACATTGACTTTCAAAACTTTATATTTTCCTCTCAGACTCAGAATTCTGTGATCTGTCTAACACAAATAAACAGAGCAGTTGGAAGCATCATGGTGCCGCATCGAAATTTCCCCTTTCCCAAAGTGAGAAAGGTACCAAAGGGATAGTTGACCCAAAATGGAAAATTAGCCCCATTATTTACTCACCCTCAAGCCATCTCAGGTATATGACATTCTGAACTGAAGTGTATGGAAGAACTATATATTTAAAACTTCATAGACCAAAATAACTAGCTTCTGGCGGTCAGCAATATGCAAGGTAACTTGCGCTAAAAGTAACCCTTCAAAATTTACCCAACAAGTCACTGCCATAAGGCTTGGAAGAGCTTTAATATGACTCAATGTATGCGTCTGAAAGAAGAGCGTCACATACATCTAGGATGGCTTGAGGAGAGTGAATCATGAGCTAATTTTAAGTTTTTGGGTGACTAACCCTTTAATTCAGGAAGAGCAGCACCAACTCTCAATGTCAAAACCACTGTACAATGGCGAGAGTGGAAGGGGAAAAACCACCACACTTTTAGAGCTACAGCTATCACTTCCTCTCTTTAGCAAGTCAGTGATTGAAAAGTCAATAACGTCAATTTCTAGGCATACGTTCACGTTTCCTCATTCATAATGCATATCCTGCATGATTAGATTTCTAACCGTATGGTAAATGCACAAACTCTGACGGATCACAGCGGTACAGCTTCTGGAGTCTTTGCACATCCAGATCACTCAGGTGAGTCCTCTGGCGATCTGTACCCCTTCCTCTTTGGGCTGAATTGTAGGTTTTCCATTGCTAGAAATATTTTCTGCAAAACAGAATACTAATTAAATGTTTCATCATACATAATGACTTTCGCACCCTAATAGCCATTCAAGCGATTTCAGGGTTGGGTTTCGACTGGAAAACCTACTTTCCATAATGCAAGATTGAGTCCGTGTCATACTTGAGACCGAGGGTGTCCCCATCTTTCTTCAGAAAATCATCCCTCTTTCCTGTAAAATAAAAAGCAGTCAGTACAGCGAATAACTGATGCATCAAATACAATTATATATGAATACTAAAACAACTAAATTTATTTTATAACTAATTTTCTAAATTAAAAGGGATCAAAAGGAACCTTAATATCAAATAAAAAGGCTACTGAAACTGAAATTCAACTTGAAGTTCCCATTTATCTAGTAGAACATTGTTTTAGGAGGAGTCTACTTGGTACTTTGAGCCCTTTAGGATTCCAGATTATGGAAGGATTCCATTAACAATCCTTCAGGATTTTTTTGGGATGGCACCAAAATGCTGAATGAGTGTAGTAGTATGCATACCAGAGACAATGTTCTCATAAAGTATAGTGACATGATCATCACGGTCATGCTTGGGAATGCTCGTGGTAGAAGCCGAGTGCATGAAGGATCTCGTGGCAGGCGTTCCCAACCCTACAGGCGGCCCAGCAAAACAGGCTGCTCACCCCTACAGAACCGGCGTAAGCGCACACCTTTAGGAAACAGAAAATAGCATTTATTTGCGGGGTTTGTTTTTGGTGAAATTAAAGTTTAAAAGTCTGTGACTCACCCAGCGCCGTACTCAAAGTGCAAGTAGTCAGTTTCAAAAGCACGCTTGCTGAACCTGATGCAGGTCTTCTCAGAGATCATATTCAAGGCTTTATGAATGTCTTCAGTCCTGTTCTCTGAAGGCCATGAACCACAAACATACACAGAAAATAAACGCTCTTTTGAATACCACTACACCATCTGAGAGTACAAAAAAAAAGAAACTGCTTTTTGTCCAGCAAATTTACTAACGTGTCAATTAAAGAGATTAAACAAAGACAAAAAACTGAACAAATTTCTCATTCATTTGTGAACTGGAATAAGTCCCTGAACAGGCGGGGGTCAACAGCAAAAGTAACCGTCAGTAAGTAGCAGTCAGTGTCTGGGTGACCAACAGCTGCTTTAAAGGGATAGTTCACCCAAAAATTAAAATTCTGTCACTTATTCACCCTCAAGTTTTTCTAACCTGTATAAAGGTCTTTCTTTTGCTGAACACTAAAGGAAGATATTTGGAAGAATGTTTGTAACGAACAGCTCTCGGCCCCCATTGACTACTATAGCATTTCTTTTCCTACTGTGGTAGTCAGTGGGGCCGAGATCTACATTTTTAGGTGAACCATCCCTTTAAAATGCTACAGTGCATCTCATCTTCATGGAGGAGCCAGATTTGCCAACTGTTGCTGTTAGATGTTACTCCACTCTTCCACCAAGGCACCTGTAAGTTCTCTTAAGTCACTTTAATGTCCCATGAAGTTACTGGAACTGTGACGCTCAATTTGGTTAACTGCCTGTAAACTGAGTATCTTAAGGACTGTTCAACGTGCAATAATTGCTAAAAGTTAATTGAAGCATAGTTTAAACACTTTGAATATAAAAGACCTGTAAAGCTTATTTGGATTTTACAAAATGATCTTGATCCTGAAATACAGAATCTTGAAAAGGGGAAGTTTCTTTTTCCTTTAGGTCTAACCTTTGACATTATACCACCAGTGGATACAAAAGGTATAATATCCTGCAGAAAAACAACTCACCAAGATCAACAGCAATTTCATAAGGCACTGACAGATATCCATCCACCTTCTTGGTCCACAGTTGCTTCACTGCGTTCCTTTCAGTCTAAAGAAAGAGAGAGTCTGAATGGTTCTCAGGACAGGGCTGTTTTTTTAATAGTTTACCACTACTTGTGCGTATGTGTAATGCTTGAATAGAGTCTTATCTTTGTTTGCATTTTGTAGGGGTGTACTAATGTCACAATATAGTCATAATACAAAACTGCAACAACATGCATCAAGGATAGTGACGATCTGTATTGTATATAGTTCACCCAAAATTAAATTCAAATTTACAGTTTCAGTGTCAGTCCTACATTAAACTACTATATACACACCAATCAGGAATAACATTATGACCACTGACAGGTGAAGTGAATAACACTGATTATCTCTTCATCACGGCACCTGTTAGCAGGTGGGATCTATTAGGCAGCAAGTGAACATGTTGTCCTTAAAGTTGATGTGTTAGAAGCAGGAAAAATGGGCAAGCGTAAGGATTTGGCCCGAGTTTGACAAGGGCCAAATTGTGATGGCTAGGCTAGAGCGACTGGGTCAGAGCATCTCCCAAAACTGCAGCTCTTGTGGGGTGTTCCCGGTCTGCAGTGGTCAGCATCTATCAAAAGTGGTCCCAGCAAGGAACCGTGGTGAACCAGCGACAGGGTCATGGGTGGCCAAGGCTCATTGATGCATATGGGGAAGCGAAGGCTGGCCCGTGTGGTCAAGTTGCTCAAGAAGTTAATGCTGGTTCTGATAGAAAGGCGTCAGAATACACAGTGCAATGGAAGAAGGTGGCCTGGTCTGATGAATCACGTTCTCTTTTACATCACGTGGATGGCGGTGCGTGTGAATCACTTACCTGGGAACACATGGCACCAGGATGCATTATGGGAAGAAAGCAAGCCGGCAGAGGCAGTGTGCTGCTTTGGGCAATGTTCTGCTGGGAAACCTTGGGTCCTGCCATCCATGTGGATGTTACTTTTGACACGTACCACCTACCTAAGCATTGTTGCAGACCATGTACACCCTTTCATTGAAACAATATTCCCAGGTGGCCCCACCCACAATTTACATGACTTGGATCTGCTGCAATTGGATCTCATGTCAATTTGCCACATGGATCTGCTGCTAACATCATTTGTGCCAGATACCACAGCACACCATCAGGGGGTCTAGTGGAGTCCATGCCTCGAAGGGTCATATAATAAAGGCAATAACTATCCTCTTAAAATGTATAAAAGTATAGTATGAAAAGGTATAGTTTGGACTTACAGATAATAAGATATCCCCCTCCTGCACAGCGTAGTCTTCATCAAAATCTGTTAAAGACATTGACAGGTCATATCAGGACTAGTTCTTCTGGATCATGCTTATGGTTGTCTTACCCAGCACAGTTTCACTTGGTCTTTCAGGAGGAGGGCGTCTCAGTCAGCGAGTTAATATGTCCTGTGGATAAAATGTATTGTCACAAACATTTTGAGATAATTATTTTTAAAAGCAGAGGTGGACAAAGTACACAACTCTATTACTTGAGTAAAAGTACAGAAGTAATTGTTTTAAAAGTACTTAAGTATCAAAAGTAAGTTCTCTTTATGTCAATGCACTATTTTATTATTGATGTATAAATGCACATTATGGTGGTTTAAGCCAGTCAGTGATGCTCCATCCGACATGCTAGCATCGACTACCTTAAACTCATTTCAATACTTGTATAAAAAGTTACAAAGCTCTTTACAAAGTCAAGTCTGTCACTTAAGGCCGAATGCACGGACCCTATGCTCTGATACACATCCCATATTCTCCCAACTGTTTACGCTTCTCTTTCTCCCCAGGCGTTTACGTTTTTGAACATTGACATCCATCAAGTGTACAAGCCAAATTAACTAATCTTTAATCTTTTCAGAAAACTGAAACATACTTTCTAGAAAGTACGGGCATGGCGCACACACACTGTGCCGAGGAACCGTCTTCCATTTTACTATAAACTGATCTGTGTTCAAAAATTGTTGGGAAACGTCACATGACCCTACAAGAGTGATTTCTGATAGGCTGTCTGCAAAAACAAACATTTAAACCTGTTAACCTGAAGCGAGGGCGCTGGCGCACTGAAGCTTTCTTTGCTTAAATTAGCTCAATTACTGTCAGATGCAAGTAATTACCTTGACACTACACATTTAAAAAAAAAAAAAAAACTCATTTTTTATTAATAATAATAATAATGTCATTATCAAAGTCTTATAGTGACTGTAATTTGTTAATATGTGTCAGGAGTTATGAATATGAAAACCTTGGCGTGGTACCTTTTGATTATAATCTGCGCGTGAGCTGCTCTCATTCATTAAAAAAATGAATAAAGAATAAAGTGATATAAAAGTACGTTTGGAGTAAAACATGATTTTAATCTCATAAATTGTGTTTTGATGGTGTGCTAAGCTAACATGCTAGCTCGCCTAAGATGCAATTTATTTTTAATGAACATTTTTTTAAGCGTAAAACTACGGAAATGTTTATTTTCAAGAAAGCCATTTGATAGGGTTTCAGAGAAGGTGAAGTTTGATCAAATAAATGAGGCTTGGATGGAGAGTCGTTAGGAATTACAATGAAGACAAAGAATAATAAGTCGAGCCATAACCCGACCCAAGAGGTGTGAGCGTGTGCGGGGAGACTGAATGGGGCAGTTGCACCTCAAAACAATAGAGGCAATCCACTGAATGAAAGCTCAGAAGAGATGGCAATAAACATCAGTTAACATTTTAGAAAGCTCAATATACATAAAAATAAAACAGGACATGATCTTGGAAAACATTAATAAAATTCAGCGTTTTAGACTCATCTTCAGATTTGAAATATAACATGGTCAGACTTGTGGCTTTAGCTGTAGTGCATTTCTAGATTGCTACAAGGCCACGGTCAATTTTATTTTCATAAAGAGATTTATTACAAATACATTTCTAATAACATTACAAAACTTGTAAGCTTATTATAGCTATTTTTGATTATGAAAATAATTATATTTTTGCCTTTACAGCAAACTGCCATGTGTCTGCTTTCAAATGAGACCATACTTATGCTTTCAGTGCAAAGGATTCATGAACTGTATCGGTTTTAGTCTGAGCATGCTAGTTCTTAGGATTTTTCAAAATGCAGGCTAACAGGAAGAAGAAAAAAAAAAGGGAAAGAGAAATCATCCACTGACTTTCAAAGCTGCTACAGAAATGACTTTCGACTTTGATAGAAATGTAGTGGAGTAAAAAGTATGATACTGGGATTTCAAATGTAGTGAAGTTAAGTAATAAGGTTACAGGAAAAAATTTTATACTCAAGTAAAGTACAGATACTCAAGTAAATTGACTTAGTTACGGTCCACCTCGGTTTAAAAGTAGTTTTACCCTCATCATACTGGATATCAGGGTTTGTCCTCGGTGCAGCCACAGGACCTCCATGCACTTATAAACACAGCTTTAGATCAGCCTACATGCTATAACCATAAGTGTGAATTGAATTCCTTGTGGGATTCGTGGAAAACCAACGTACCTGCACAAAACCATGCAACCAGTAAAAATGACCACAGCATTTCAAACAGCCACTAACGCCTGTGGATAGAGGAACAGCGTAAAGACTGGGCAAGCGTGTCTTTTCAAACACATCTGAGACTCTTGATTGACAATTACTTCAATGAACTTCAGTGGCGCCCATTCACAATTGTGGCGGAACCAATTGCGCTTACGTTGAAGGCGCGCTTTTATTGGTGGGACACGGTAATGATATACACGTGAGTGGTGTTTTGTTGTTGACAGCTGCAGTTTGAAAATCATCTTGTGCGGTGGCGTGTACAATTTATTTATTAGTTTAATTTATTTTATTTCAAGATAAATAGTCACACCAGGCAGGAACAAGGTGTTTTTACAAGGCTTTATCTGCCGGAATATGTTCTACTATTGTAAAACAGCAGGGTTATTTTACAGTAATAAGTTTATTTTGATATTGACTTATTTTTTAGAGGCATCTACAAAGCTGAAATACCTCAACCATGGTAACAATAGTCTCTATTTCAAAGTGCCATAGTAGTTATTGTTACTGTATTGTTATTGTTCAGTTTTTATGATTATATATGTTACTTATAAAGCACTTCTTATTTGCATCACCATGGCAATGCTATAGTAACGTTACTAAGGTGCATTTTGGAAGGCTAGAAAATATAAATAAATGGTGTGCTGAAAATCCTTGTCCTCAAATTACCTCCTAAATTTGCTTTGGATTATTTGAAATACTGAATTCAATCTTCTGCCATGTCACCTTTATTTATGTACTGTATCATACAATACAGATTGCTTCACAACAGCTTTACAGTGAGCAGAACAGGGTGAAAACATGATGCATTGGCAAACAAAGCTCTCCAAAGGAAAATGTAGTGCCATTGTTCAGCTGTAGTCTGTTCCGTGTTGATTCATCTCCTTTATAAAGATAATCAATTATTATCCAGCTCAGTTCATGTCCCATCGAATAGTGTGTCAGTGCGGTCGTAATCAATAACTGTTGAATATTAAAGGGATAATTCACCCTCATGTTGTTACAAACCTGTTCTTTCTTGTGTGGAATACAAAGAAAGATATTTCTTTGAAGAATATTATTGGCTTGAGAATTGACTCTTACTTGTGTTTTTTCCTACTATGGAAGTCAATGTCTGAATACCAAAAAATTCTTTCAAAATATCTTTATGTGACGCAGTTTTCATTTTGAAGTGAAGCTATTCTGCTAATTTGGCCGTAACAAGAAAGACAACCAAAAACACAAAAACTGTCAAATTTGTTGGGGAAGTCGTTATAACCTGTGTGAGTTTGAGTCCAATTCAATAACATGAACTAACATTTTTGGGAAAAGAAAAATCCTCTCAGAGGTCAAAATGCAAGAGAATTACAAACATTAGAGTTAGCATCTGATCATGAACATATTCTCTCATTCTAACAGAACTCCAAAATGACGCAGGTAGGGTCTTGTTAAACAACGCCCATAAAAACAAAAAGCAGCCAGATGCCACACCATGGAAGCAGCTGAAGGCGAGTGGGAAAGCTGGAGAATCGGGAACAAGCGGGCGCGGTGGTGCGACACATCCAGCGGGAGCAGGGCGGAAAAGAAACCCAACCGAAAAACAAGAAACGGTGAGCATGACAGTGATGGCGTGAGCGGGTTTATGGAGTATTTAAAGCAGACCGGTCAGGCGCTGCAGAAAAAAAGACACCCGCGGACCGGGACCTGAGAGAAGAAGTGGCAGCGGGCGCTGAAGAAAGACAAGCGACGAGAGGACAGAGAGCGGATAAAGAGGCAAACCGTTAAAAGAATAACATGGTGAGGATTTGAATGCATGACTGTAGATGAGTCTTTATATGAAATAATCACATATGGAAGTTTGTATCTGCCAAGGAATAAAAAGATGCTATTTACACTACGTCCAAATAGCAACTAGACTAGTTTAAACTAAGTGAAAACAGAAGATTTTAGCGACAGCTGCTATTTACAGTGTTTAAACTGCAAATATATTCCCATGTATACTATGTAAAAATAGCAGCAGCTTATTTTCTTTGCAAATAGTGGCAGATGATATTTGCACCTCAGTGCTGTTGTACATTACACAGTATGCAACAATAACAGTATAACTTGTTTATATTTATTCATTTATATCATGTGCATTTATTGAAGGGTGAAGAAGCACAAAAATGTCGATACCAGAGTACCAACTTTCCTGTAAAACGTAATTTTGGACTGGCCAATCTCTAATGTTATGAGACAGCGCTTTTTATCAGGACAAACTTTTAAGGATTTGTTTATGGATTCAGAAAATGATTTACAATACAAAGTACATTTAAAGAATCTTTTATAAAAACTTTACAAATTTGTTTGTTTTTTATTATTTTTGTATTTATGAAATGTTGTTAAATGTTTAATATGTATCTGCCGTGTATGGCAATAAACTTAATACTACTACTAATTATTAAATGGATGCCGCCTTATTGGGCCAATAAAGCCCTCCCTATAACTACATCCCTAGCCCTAAACACTTTATTATTACACGCATTTTAGACACTTTATTTCCACTTTTCAAATGTTTTCTTAATTTTAATTGAAAATAAATGCCTTTCCGACCTGATATGTGATGGGAAAGGAGTTGACAATTCTGCGTCTTCCGTAATTTTGTCTGGCCCAACCAGATGTCAGTGGGCGGAGTTAGTGTAAATAGCATCTTATGCTTAGGCTATTGGCACTTAGTGTAAATAAACACTCTGGGGAAAAAAAGCCTACACGTATTCGTATCGAATGCAGTCTTTAACAGTTAACAGTCGGCTTGTTTTACACGCGGAGCACACTTCAGTCAGAGTTCCCACACAAACATATTATTCTGTCCATTTTATCACAAAATTCAAGCGATAAATGCCGTTTGACTCTCTTTAATGTGACGTGACACAGATCACTCACCGTATAGGTGCGTCAGTTCAAGCGGCAGCGCGCGGAGCAGTGAGAACGCGATCATCTCTTCCTAGTCAAGGAATAAACATGAATCAACATCTGAAAGTATGCTGGGGATACTTTACAACTTACTGAAACGTATCATATGTCGTGCAATCGCTCAATCAGTGTTTCAACAGTGGAAATACAATAAAACCCGCTTGAGAACAATGTCACGTAGCATCACATTTTACCTCAGAAGTCATTCAGTGTACACAGCTGTTAGTTCACTAGAGAAACGAACCTCACTAAATATATGAACTATATTAGCATATATATTAATTATATTCTACTTAACCTGTTAGTGATGTCTTATTTAATGCATGTTTAAATAAACCTGTCATGAAAACAACAACTGGAGTAAAAACATAATTTTATAATTAGATTTAGAAGTTAATGCAAAAACTGCCTCATGTGAAGTTTACATGTTTGCATACAATGTGTTATTTGAGTGTTGATTATTAAATCTAAAAATACTGAATTTAGGCTAATTTGGGCTCTGTTGTTATTCTATTAATGTGCAAGTAAGGGCTCCTTCTATAGTTTTGACTTTATAGCATTAGTAGAGATTCTTTTTTTTTTTTTTTCTTTTATCTTTAAGAAACTTTATTTATAATTGAATTAATTTAAGGACAGACCACTGTTTAATATAAAAGCAATTTTATATTTGGTTTTCTGTGCCGAACCGTGAAAGTTCAAAACCGGAGGTGCGCACCGAACTGTCAGTTTCCGTGTGTACCGTTACACGCCTACAAGGGAATGAATGATGTTGTGCACACAATCTACTTAGCCGCCACGTTCTACTAATTCGTTCCACTCGTTTGACAGATTAGTAACTCATAGGAGCGAATTCATTTGTGGCATATACATATTTTTTCCCTGGATGTGATGTGTGGGGCTCGAAGTACGCCACACAATCAGACTTTTTTGTGATTGTGATTTTAAACAGTCGCAATTACCTTTTTTTATTATCTTTTTATTTAATGGCAGAAACAAAACAAAAACTGATTTGCAAGATGGAAACGGAGTTCACGTTTTTTGCACTTCTGACTTTTTCTCTGAATTTCTCAGTGGTGAGATAAAATGTCCTAATTATCTTTTAATTCTGTGGCAGAAACAAACTTTTATACATATGCTCTCACATTTTCAATCTAGGTTTGTTTTTCAACTCTTGCAGGAAGCCCGGTCACGGGCTCGCCGACTGCCCGGAAGCAGATAACGACGAAGAGAGATGGGCCGTGGGATTTGTTATCGCTGTGGTTCCACTGAAACATGGCAGAGATCCAGAGGTGTCGCGCTAAAGTGGATCCTGCCATGGGTGCAGAGTTGAACAAGGAGTCTGGACACTAAAATGTATGAAAATATCAAACCTGCTATGATTTATCATATTAATGTTGCTGTTTTCTAGGTAATTACCCATACGCCAAGTGTTTTATCTGTGGTCAGACTGGTCATCTGTCCAAAGCCTGTCCTGACAACCCAAAAAGGACTGTATGCTGCAGGTCAGTGATTTAACCGTTTAACCCTATAAAGCCTAATGTATCATATTTTAAAAAGTTTGCTGATAACATGTATTCCACAGTAGTCTTCTGATTGATAGTTTATGCTTTTTAGCAGCAGGTAAAATGCTTTTTTTGTGTAATTGTAAAAAAGTCACCATCGAATTAGAGTGGTCATGTCTTTTTTTAGTGCTGCAGGAATCAATTAAAAAAATTAAAACCATTTTTTTCTGTAATTAATATTTTTGATATTGTATTAATTTTAGTTACTCTCCAAATTAATGTAGAAACAAATTTAAATGTGTGTTGTAATGGCATCTCTTTACGAATAAAGGCCTCAATGAAACCTTAATGACATTACAGTATAAATGAAAGCTAACGATTTCTT
The DNA here is from genome assembly GCA_018749465.1 of Paracanthobrama guichenoti. Taxonomy (NCBI): domain Eukaryota; kingdom Metazoa; phylum Chordata; class Actinopteri; order Cypriniformes; family Gobionidae; genus Paracanthobrama; species Paracanthobrama guichenoti. The sequence continues at coordinate 27,655,522 of CM031952.1, forward strand.
CATTGATTAGGCTTGGAAAAAACAACTTTTACATTTACGTGACCTTAAAACAATCTTTACATAAATAATAAATGTTATTATAATCTTTACATTATAATAAATGTTATATTTACCTGTAGCCTTCCCTGTTAGACATACAGAAATCTAATAGTTATCAAACACCTTTCTTAACGCATAAATAATTAAATATAGATTAATGATCATTACAGCTACACTTTTTCTCTGTTCTTTCATGAACATTAATGACAGACATCATCAGTGCTGCTGTCACTTTAAGATCGCCAGCTGCCGAACATGGCGATCAGATCTGGCACGCATCTCATTTTTCTCAAGTTCATTTAAGATGTTATTTAACTCATTTAAAACTCCTACTATGAGAATACTCGACAACTGGCATTTTGGCAACATTCTCTGTGTTGTTATTGTTTGTTCAAGAGCAAAAAGAAACGCTGTGTACGAGACTGCCGCAAATCTGTCGTGTGCGTCGCGGCGCATCTTGTTGTGTCTTAGGTGGTGAATCAGTATATGGGTATAGCGATACATGAATGTGGCTGACTCCTGATCAGTGCCTGACTACTGAACTGGGATCAGATTGAGATGCAGCCACACAGACAGGGACACTGACGTACAACACGCGTTCTCTTCTGTCTTGTCGCTTGATGGTTTAAAAGCATTTACTTGAATAAGGCGTGATCATATAATGTAACGCTAGGCAAAAATTGATAAAAAAGCGGCTTAATTGTGTTAATTGTTTTAATATTTTTAATGCGTTAAATTGAGAAAAAAAACACGTTAACGCCAATCATTTGCACAGCACTATCTTTTTGCTTAATTGTTTTTTATATATATACATACATACATGCATACATACATACATACATATACACACACACACATTTCCAGTCTTCAACGGTCCGATTTGGTGAGCTCGGAGTGCAAATTGTAGCCTCTTTTTCCTATTTTGTAGTGGAGATGAGTGGTACCTGGTGGGGTCTTCTGCTGTTGTAGCCCATCCTACTCCAAGGTTGTGCGTGTTGTGGCTTCACAAATGCTTTGCTGCATACCTCGGTTGTAGCAGTGGTTATTTCAGTCAAAGTTGCTCTTCTATCAGCTTGAATCAGTCAGCCCATTCTCCTCTGACCTCTAGCATCAACAAGGCATTTTTCGTCCCCACAGGACTACGCATACTGGATGTTTTCCTTTTCATACCATTCTTTGTAAACTCCTAGAAATGGTACAGCGTGAAAATCCCAGTAACTGAGCAGATTGTGAAATACTCAGACCAGTCCTGGCCTGGCACCAACAACCATGCCACGCTAAAAATTGCTTTTAAATCACCTTTTCTTTCCCATTCTGGACATTCAGTTTGGAGTTCGGGAGATTGTCTTGACCAGGACCACAAATTCCTAAATGCATTGAAGCAACTGCCATATAATTGGTTGATTAGATAATTGCATTAATGAGAAATTTAACAGGTGTTGATATTTTCAAGATGAACACTTACTGGGCTGAAGCAACTTGGGTTTACTGTATTTAAAAAAATAAAAAAATAAAAAACTTGTCACGAAATATCAAAATATAAGGCTTTTGATGGATGTTTATTTGTTCATCTGTCAATCATCGTTGTATCCCATCCCCCACAATAAAATATATACAGAAGGCTTTGAATATAAAACTAAGCATTTAAAATCTCTTACTACATATATTATTATTGGGGAGATATAGAGTGACAACTGGACATCTGTATGCATTTTATCTAAGTATCTACTTTGTCCTGTTATAAAACTCTCATTGATTAACATTACAAGCTATTAGAATGCCACATAACATCTGCAATTAAATTGCATATTTTTGCTCAGATTTGGGCCTTTTAGATAAAAAAACTGAGGTGTTTATTTCTCCTTCAGTTTAAGCTGCACATTCTTCTATCATATGAGCCATAAAAATCTGACAGATGACCAGTCAAAAAGCAAAACTTTTAACATTGTGACTAAAGCGTCAATATGCTGTTCCATTTCAAAATACCCATTTTTTCTGACTTATTTCTTATGACAGGATTTACAGGGTTAAGCTTTAAATCATCTTTAGCCATTGTGTGTTTTTGTTCCTGTAGGCGGTTGCTGTCGTGTTTGTGGCTCAGTGGAACACTTTCAGAAAGACTGTCCTTGAACACCAGAGCTCAAGTGAGTCCACATCCACTGGAATATTTGTATTGTTTAATTGGAGAACTGGAAACATGTACATTAAGCTCGCACTTCTTTTTCTTTTCTTTCAGCTAATTCCGTCACTCTCGGGCCGCTGTCCAGCAGAATCAGCGCTTGACCACGAGGGACGCATATGTGCCTGTGAAAGAAAGTCCAACCCAAAAAGACAAGGTGGTGGTGTTTCCGATCCACAGCTGCTGGGGAGAGACATTTAACCGCTCAGAGCTCCTCACCACACAAAAGTGACTCTTCCCTGTTTTGGGTCCATTTACTTGCAAATAGGAGAGCTTCCTGGTGGATGAAACTGCATCACAAGTGCCTGATCTAAAAGATTTAATTATGGATCGTGTGGTAAGCGAATGCTTCAAGAAAGATTGAGAGAATCCAAGACTTACAAGACAAATATACTCCATAAAAGTGGGATATTAAGTGTGTTTTTCGTGTGATGTGATATATTATATTTACAGGAACAACTGTATGCTTTTTGTGTTCTGTAGCAAAGCTTTTGCATTTCTGCAAAGAAAGCGTTGTGTTTACTTTCGCGATACACACCACACGCGAGTAAATGACAAGACAGAGGAACAAACAACATTGCAGAATCCCTTTCCAGAGTGATTTGTTTTTTTTTCCAGCTGTGATGAATACTTCTCACATTGACAGCCAATCAGATTTTAAAGAGTTTGAGCATTTAAATTGGCAAAAACTGCATCACACACTTGTAATAAACAGAACATTATCATCCGCTGGTGTGGATGTTAATATAGTAGTCTATAAAGTGTTCTTTATAGTTATGCGTTCTTGGTGTAGAATAGGTCTTTAAAACAATATGCAATGATTTAATTTACAATTATTAAAATTGCTTAAAGGGATAATTTACCTAAATATTCTGTTATTGATTACTCTCATGTCATTCCAAACCCGTAAGCCTTTTGTTCATCTTCGAACATAAATGAAGATTTTTAATGAAATCTGAGAGCTTTCTGTCTCTCCATTGACAGTCTACACAACTACTGCATCACTTTGATGCTTCAGAAAGATAGTAAAGACATCGTTAAGTAATCCATGAACTTACGAGAGATTCTTTGGTGATTAGAAAGTTACAGTGCCCTCTTTGTAAAAGTACCTTCAGCCCCCGGAACTTTGTGACCTTTTGCCACATTTCAGGCTTCAAACATAAATATATAAAACTGGAATTTTGTGAAGAATCAACAACGGGACACAATCAAGTAAAGCTGGAATGAGGAAATTTGTGGATATTTTCAAACTTAAATCAAAAACTGAGAAATTGGGCGGTAAGGTATTTCAGCCCCTTAAGCTAATACTTTGTAGCGCCACCTTTTGCTGCGATTACAGCTGTAATTAAGCAGGGTATGTCTCCTATCAGTTTTGCACATCCCGAGAGATCACTGAAATTTTTGCTCATTCTCCTTGCAGAACAGCTCGAGCTCAGTGAGGTTGGATGGAGAAGCGCTTGTGAACAGCAGTTTTGGTTCTTTCCACAGATTCTCTCGATTTGATCCGTGTCTCGACTTCCTGACTTGGGCCATTCTAACACCTGGATAGGTTTTATTTTTAACCGTTCCATTGTAGATTTTTGCTTTTATGTTTTGGATCATTGTCTTGCTTTGGAAGACAAAATCTCTGTCCCAATCTCCAGACTCCATCAGGTTTTCTTCCAGAATGGTCCTGTATTTGGCTCCATCCATCTTCCTCCCACTCAATTTTAACCATCTTCCTTCTGTCCCTGCTGAAAGAAGCAGGCTCAAACCATGATGTGCCGTTCTCTGGGCACCATGTTTGACAGTGGGGATGGTGTGTTCAGGATGAGGAGCGCTGTTGCTTTTTACATGTTCAAACATAACACACATTATTTTGCATTGTTGCCAAAAGAAGTTCTACCTTTGTTTCATCTGACCAGAGCAAATTTCTCTCTTTTCCACATATGTTGATGCGCCTCCCAGGTAGTTTCTGGCAAACTTTAAATCCATTAATTTTTATGGAGATCTTTAAGAAATGGCTTTCTTCTTGCCACTCTTCCATAAAAGGCCAGATTTGTACAGTACATTACTGATTGTTGTCCTATGCACAGAGTCTCCCACCTCAGCGCAGCAGATCTCTGCAGTTCATCCCAGAGTGACTATGGGCCTCTTGGCTGCATCTCTGACTGGGCCTTCTCCTTGTATGAGCTGCTAGTTTAGAGGGACGCGCCAGGTTCCTGGTAGATTTGGTAGTGGTCACGATTACTCCTTCCATTTCAATATTATCGTGCTTGCACAGTGCTCCATGGGATGTTTAAAGCCAGAAATCTTTTTTGCATCCAAATCCGGCTTCAAACTTCTCCACAACAGTATCTCGGACCTGCCTGGTGTGTCTTTTTTTGTTCTTTCATGATGCTCTCTAAGCTTTAAACGGACCTCTGAGACAACAACAGTGCAGGTGCATTTATCTTGGAGACTTGATTACACACAGGTGGTGGATTCTATTTATCTCATCATTAGTCATTTAGGTCAACATTGAATCATTCAGAGATTCACTGAACTTCTGGAGAGAGTTTGCTGCACTGAAAAGTAAAGGGGGCCAATAATTTTGCACCTACCAATTTTTCAGTTTTGATTTGTTAAAAAGCTTGAAATATCTAACAAATTTCATTCCACTTCACGATTGTGTCCCATTTGTTGTTGATTCTTCACAAAAATTACAGTTTTATCATCTTTATGTTTGAAGCCTGAAATGTGGCAAAAGGTCGCAAAGTTCAAGGGGTCAATACTTTCATGTAAGGCACTGTAAAAACAACAGCATTTATCTGAAGTAGAAAGATTTTGTAACATACAATATATTCATCTTTGATCACAGGGATAAATTACATTTTACAATATATTCACAGAAAACGGTAAAACTAGTATTTTAAACTGTAATAATATTTCACAATATAGTTTAAACTGTACTTTTGATCAAATAAATGCAGCCTCAGAGTGAAGAGATGTTAAAAACATAAAAACCATACTGATCCCCAAACGCTTGAACAGCAGTATGTACAGTATTGTTCAAAATAATAGCAGTACAATGTGACTAACCAGAATAATCAAGGTTTTTATATATTTTATTGCCACGTGGCAAACAAGTTACCAGTAGGTGCAGTAGGATTCTCAGAAAACAAACAAGACTCCAGCATTCATGATATGCACCCTCTTATGGCTGTGCAATTGGGCAATTATTAGTTGAAATTAGTTGAAAGGGGTAAAATTCAAAAAAATAGCAGTGTGGCATTCAACTTCCACTGAGGTCATCAATTTTGTGAAGAAACGGGTGTGAATCAGGTGGCCCCTATTTAAGGACGGCCAGCACTTGCTAAACATGCATTTGAGGAAAATGGGTCGTTTCCAAGACATTGTTCAGAAGAACAGCGATTTCTTGATTAAAAAGTTGATTGGAGAGGGGAAAAACCTATAAAGAGTGTGCAAAAACTAACTTCAGCTAAAAATGATCTCCAATGCCTTAAAATGGAGAGCAAAACCAGAGAACGGAAGAAAAACGGATCCATAAAAAACATATAAAAACCTTGATTAATCTGGTTAGTCACATTGTACTGCATATTATTTTGAACAATACTGTATATAATATATATATAGTCATGCATTTTATATGTATATGTACCACTTTATTTACAAAATATTAATCTGTTGGAGCGCTGGAGATGGAGATGAATATTTTGTAAATAAAGGGAAAAGCTCTCGTGATGCGCTTCATAAACAGTAAAGTTAAACCGCTGGAGTCCGCTTCTTCGTACTCTCACTTAAGCCATCTGAGATGATTTGACCAGATCCCAGATATTTTAATCGCTGATAACTGATCTCTCTGGCTAGTTCGGTTCTTCAAACGTAACGATTAAGTTATCTGGGAATTACTGCGCGATGTGTTCACTGAAGAGGGCAGATGCATCGATACTTGAAAACTGGGCTTTATCAGCAATGCAGCGATTGGCTTACGCTAAGACAAACGTAATGACATCATATAATTAAAAAAAGCCACCTGGCAAAAAAACTTGACAATTACACACAAAATCCCCCACAAATTTCTGGATCTCTATAAGGAAAAAGCCTAATGACCAAACCAACTTTAAGAAGTTTGAATATAGTCGCTTTTACCATTTTGTGATTCCCAATTATTGTTTATATTCAATGATTTTATAGTATTTGTACACCCTATAAATTTTCTTTTATTTCATTATTTCAATTAAAGTCAGTTTGAAACAGATTTGACAGCATTAAAGTTTCTTAAGGGTCAAGATCAAGTTCTCTGCGATCTCCTGCGCTTGCATCAAGCTTCATCCCATAATATTCTTCAATATTACTCAAATTCTTTTGCACGCTCCAGAGTAACGTTATGTTGATGTGTGTAAGACTCCAATAAAATTTAAAAAATAATTATTGCGTCGCAAATAAAATCTCTCAATCAAGTATTTGTGTCTATAGTATTATACACCTTTTACACAACATTATAATATTTTCTAAATGCATTTTTATATTATTATTAAAAATTATTATTGCCCCAGGTTGTAATAAAGTAGCAGTGGCTGGGACAGATTTTCCATGAAATAAGCTGCTCCAGACAGGTTTAAGTTTCTGGACCTGTTGCTATGACAACAAGTCTAGGATGAACTTGAAGAACCAAACAATCCAAGACCATGCCAAATCGTCAACAATCAAATCCAGCTAACTGAGTTAGTAGCGTCACGAAGAACAGACCCCTGGAGTCCCATGGATTACTTTAATGATGTCTTAGTTAATGAAGTGGTAGTTGCTGTTAATGAAGGGACAGAAAGCTCAGATTTCATTAAAATATCTTTATGTTCGAATGAGGCAAAGTCTTACGGGGTTTGGAGCGACATGGGGACGGAGTAAACCCATTTTGAGTGAACCATCCCTTTAATACGTGGCAGTCATTATCATTAACCAGAATTAAAAAAAATTTTACAAGATGATTGTCCTAGAACCACATTACTTCGCATCAGAACTCTGTGGTAGCATCTCTCAGAAGAGGAAATGCAGGACATTGCGTCTCTTCCATGGTTGGACCAGCCTGCTAAGTTTCCCCTCCACATAAGACACCCTCCAGAGGGTCACCTGGTTGTAGTCACGACACCTAGAAGAGCAGCCAGAAATGTTCAGATTCAGCAGGAAGTGTTTTGTGTGTTTTACTAGGTTCTGATGTCTTGGTACCTTGCAGGTTACGTCATTTGCAATAACTGCTTTTAGATGGGGATGCGAGATGCAGCACCACA
>CM031952.1:27663106-27783106 GCA_018749465.1 Paracanthobrama guichenoti
AGTTTAAACACTTGAATATAAAAGACCTGTAAAAGCTTATTTGGATTTTACAAAATGATCTTGATCCTGAAATACAGAATCTTGAAAAGGGGAAGTTTCTTTTTCCTTACAAGTCTAACCTTTGACATTATACCACCAGTGGATACAAAAGGTATAATATCTGCAGAAAAACATCACCAAGATCAACAGCAATTTCATGCAAAGGCACTGACAGATATCCATCCACCTTCTTGGTCCACAGTTGCTTCACTGCGTTCCTTTCAGTCTAAAGAAAAGAGAGTCTGAATGGTTCTCCAGGACAGGGCTGTTTTTTTTTTAATAGTTTACCACTACTTGTAAGTATGTGTGTGCGAATAGAGTCTTATCTTTGTTTGCATTTTGTAGGGGTGTACTAATGTCACAATATGGTCATAATACAAAACTGCAACATGCATCAAGGATAGTGACGATCTGTATAAGTATATAGTTCACCCAAAATTAAATTCAAATTTACAGTTTCAGTGTCAGTCCTACATTAAACTACTATATACACACCAATCAGGAATAACATTATGACCACTGACAGGTGAAGTGAATAACACTGATTATCTCTTTCATCACGGCACCTGTTAGCAGGGGATCTATTAGGCAGCAAGTGAACATGTTGTCCTTAAAGTTGATGTGTTAGAAGCAGGAAAAATGGGCAAACGTAAGGATTTGAGCGAGTTTGACAAGGGCCAAATTGTGATGGCTAGGCTAGACGACTGGAGTCAGAGCATCTCCAAAACTGCAGCTCTTGTGGGGTGTTCCCGGTCTGCAGTGGTCAGCATCTATCAAAAGTGGTCCCAGCAAGGAACAGTGGTGAACCAGCGACAGGGTCATGGGTGGCCAAGGCTCATTGATGCATATGGGAGCTGAAGGCTGGCCCGTGTGGTCAAGTTGCTCAAGAAGTTAATGCTGGTTCTGATAGAAAGGCGTCCAGAATACACAGTGCAATGGAAGAAGGTGGCCTGGTCTGATGAATCACGTTCTCTTTTACATCACGTGGATGGCCGGGTGCGTGTGAATCACTTACCTGGGGAACACATGGCACCAGGATGCATTATGGTAAGAAAGCAAGCCGGCAGAGGCAGTGTGCTGCTTTGGGCAATGTTCTGCTGGGAAACCTTGGGTCCTGCCATCCATGTGGATGTTACTTTTGACACGTACCACCTACCTAAGCATTGTTGCAGACCATGTACACCCTTTCATTGAAACAATATTCCCAGGTGGCCCCACCCCACAATTTACATGACTTGGATCTGCTGCAATTGGATCTCATGTCAATTTACATGACATGGATCTGCTGCTAACATCTTTGTGCCAGATACCACAGCACACCATCAGGGGTCTAGTGGAGTCCATGCCTCGAAGGGTCATATAATAAAGGCAATAACTATCCTCTTAAAATGTATAAAAGTATAGTATGAAAAGGTATAGTTTGGACTTACAGATAATAAGATATCCCCCTCCTGCACAGCGTAGTCTTCATCAAAATCTGTTAAAGACATTGACAGGTCATATCAGGACTAGTTCTTCTGGATCATGCTTATGGTTGTCTTACCCAGCACAGTTTCACTTGGTCTTTCAGGAGGAGGACGTCTAAGTCAACGAGTTAATATGTCCTGTGGATAAAATGTATTGTCACAAACATTTTGAGATAATTATTTTTTAAAAGCAGAGGTGGACAAAGTACACAACTCTATTACTTGAGTAAAAGTACAGAAGTAATTGTTTTAAAAGTACTTAAGTATCAAAAGTAAGTTCTCTTTATGTCAATGCACTATTTTATTATTGATGTATAAATGCACATTATGGTGGTTTAAGCCAGTCAGTGATGCTCCATCCGACATGCTAGCATACGACTACCTTAAACTCATTTCAATACTTGTATAAAAGTTACAAAGCTCTTTACAAAGTCAAGTCTGTCACTTAAGGCCGAATGCACGGACCCTATACTCTGATACACATCCCATATTCTCCCAACTGTTTACGCTTCTCTTTCTCCCAGACGTTTACGTTTTTGAACATTGACATCCATCAAGTGTACAAGCCAAATTAACTAATCTTTAATCTTTTCAGAAAACTGAAACATACTTTCTAAGTATGCGGCATGGGCGCACACACTGTGCCGAGGAACCGCTCTTCCATTTTGCTATAAACTGATCTGTGTTCAAAAATTGTTGGGAAACGCTACATGACCCTACAAGAGTGATTTCTGATAGGCTGTCTGCAAAAACAAACATTTAAACCTGTTAACCTGAGCGAGGGACGCTGACGCACTGAAGCTTTCTTTGCTTAAATTAGCTCAATTACTGTCAGATGCAAGTAATTACCTTGACAAACTACACATTTAAAAAAAAAAAAAAACTCATTTTTTATTAATAATAATAATAATAATGTCATTATCAAAGTCTTATAGTGACTGTAATTTGTTAATATGTGTCAGGAGTTATGAATATGAAAACCGGCGAGTGGTACCTTTGATTGTAATATCGCTCTGAGCTGCTCTCATTCATTAAAAAAATGAAGTATAAGTGATATAAAAGTACGTTTGGAGTAAAACATGATTTTAATCTCATAAATTGTGTTTTGATGGTGTGCTAAGCTAACATGCTAGCTCGCCCTAAGATGCAATAATTTATTTTTAATGAACATTTTTTTAAATGTAAAACTACGGAAATGTTTATTTTCAAGAAAGCCATTTGATAGGGTTTCAGAGAAGGTGAAGTTTGATCAAATAAATGAGGCTTGGATGGAGAGTCGTTAGGAATTACAATGAAGACAAAAGAATAATAAGTCGAGCCATAACCCGACCCAAGAGGTGTGAACGTGTGCCGGGGAGACTGAATGGGGCAGTTTGCACCTCAAAACAATAGAGGCAATCCACTGAATGAAAGCTCAGAAGAGATGGCAATAAACATCAGTTAACATTTTAGAGAAAGCTCAATATACATAAAAATAAAACAGGACATGATCTTGGAAAACATTAATAAAATTCAGCGTTTTAGACTCATCTTCAGATTTGAAATATAACATGGTCAGACTTGTGGCTTTAGCTGTAGTGCATTTCTAGATTGCTACAAGGCCACGGTCAATTTTATTTTCATAAAGAGATTTATTACAAATACATTTCTAATAACATTACAAAACTTGTAAGCTTATTATAGCTATTTTTGATTATGAAAATAATTATATTTTTGCCTTTACAGCAAACTGCCATGTGTCTGCTTTCAAATGAGACCATACTTATGCTTTCAGTGCAAAGGATTCATGAACTGTATCGGTTTTAGTCTGAGCATGCTAGTTCTTAGGATTTTTTCAAAATGCAGGCTAACAGGAAGAAGAAAGAAAAAAGGGGAAAAGAGAAATCATCCACTGACTTTCAAAGCTGCTACAGAAATGACTTTCGACTTTGATAGAAATGTAGTGGAGTAAAAAGTATGATACTGGGATTTCAAATGTAGTGAAGTTAAGTAATAAGGTTACAGGAAAAAATTTTATACTCAAGTAAAGTACAGATACTCAAGTAAATTGACTTAGTTACGGTCCACCTCGGTTTAAAAGTAGTTTTACCCTCATCATACTGGATATCAGGGTTTGTCCTCGGTGCAGCCACAGGACCTCCATGCACTTATAAACACAGCTTTAGATCAGCCTACATGCTATAACCATAAGTGTGAATTGAATTCCTTGTGGGATTCGTGGAAAACCAACGTACCTGCACAAAACCATGCAACCAGTAAAAATGACCACAGCATTTCAAACAGCCACTAACGCCTGTGGATAGAGGAACAGCGTAAAGACTGGGCAAACGTGTCTTTTCAAACACATCTGAGACTCTTGATTGACAATTACTTCAATGAACTTCAGTGACGCCCATTCACAATTGACGAGCGGAACCAATTACGCTTACGTTGAAGACGCTTTTATTGGTGGGACACGGTAATGATATACACGTGAGTGGTGTTTTGTTGTTGACAGCTGCAGTTTGAAAATCATCTTGTGCGGTGAGCGTGTACAATTTATTTATTAGTTTAATTTATTTTATTTCAAGATAAATAGTCACACCAGGCAGGAATGTTTTACAAGGCTTTATCTGCCGGAATATGTTCTACTATTGTAAAACAGCAGGGTTATTTTACAGTAATAAGTTTATTTTGATATTGACTCTATTTTGTGAGGCATCTACAGCTGAAATACCCCTTAACCATGGTAACAATAGTCTCTGACAAAGTGCCATAGTAGTTATTGTTACTGTATTGTTATTGTTCAGTTTTTAAGATTATATATGTTACTTATAAAGCACTTTTATTTGCATCACCATGGCAATGCTATAGTAACGTTACCAAGGTGCATTTTGGAAGAAAAAATAAATAAATGGTGTGCTGAAAATCCTTGTCCTCAAATTACCTCCCTAAATTTGCTTTGGATTATTTGAAATACTGGATTCAATCTTTTGCCATGTCACCTTTATTTATGTACTGTATCATACAATACAGATTGTTTCACAGCAGCTTTACAGTGAGAACAGGAAAACGATGCATTGGCAAACAAAGCTCTAAAGGAAAATGGTGTCATTGTTCAGCTGTAGTCTGTTCCGTGTTGATTCATCTCCTTTATAAAGATAATCAATTATTATCCAGCTCAGTTCATGTCCCATCGAATAGTGTCAGTGCGGTCGAATCAATAACTGTTGAATATTAAAGGGATAATTCACCCTCATGTTGTTACAAACCTGTTCTTTCTTCTGTTGAACACAAAAGAAGATATTTTGAAGAATGTTGGTAACCAGAGAATTGACTTCCATTGTGTTTTTTCCTACTATGGAAGTCAATGTCTGGTTACCAAAATTCTTCAAAATATCTTCTTTGTGACGCAGTTTTCATTTTTAAGTAGCTATCCCGTTAATTTGGCCGTAACAAGAGACAACCAAAAAACACAAAAACTGTCAAATTTGTTGGGAAGTCGTTATAACCTGTGTGAGTTTTAGTCCAATTCAATAACATGAACTAACATTTTTGGGGAAAAGAAAATCCTCTCAGGGTCAAAATGCAGAGAACACAACATTAGGGTTAGCATCTGATCATGAACATATTCTCTCATTCTAACAGAACTCAAAATGACGAGGTGGGCCCGAGCAAACAACGTCCATAAAAACAAAGCAGCAGATGCCACACCATGGAAGCAGCTGAAGGCGAGTGGGAAAGCTGGAGAATCGGGAACAAGCGGCGGTGGTCGACACATCCAGCGGGGAGCAGGCGGAAAGAAACCCAACCCAAAAACAAGAAACGAGCATGACAGTGATGACGTGAACGGGTTTATGGAGTATTTAAAGCAGACCGGTCAGACGCTGCAGAAAAGACACCCGCGGACCGGGACCTGAGAGAAGAAGTGGCAACGGCGCTGAAGAAAAGACAAACGACGAGAGGACAGACGGATAAAGAGGCAAACCGTTAAAAAGAATAACATGGTGAGGATTTGAATGCATGACTGTAGATGAGTCTTTATATGAAATAATCACATATGGAAGTTTGTATCTGCCAAGGAATAAAAAAAGATGCTATTTACACTACGTCCAAATAGCAACTAGACTAGTTTAAACTAAGTGAAAACAGAAGATTTTAGCGACAGCTGCTATTTACAGTGTTTAAACTGCAATATATTCCATGTATACTATGTAAAAATAGCAGCAGCTTATTTTCTTTGCAAATAGTGGCAGATGATATTTGCACCTCAGTGCTGTTGTACATTACACAGTATGCAATAATAACAGTATAACTTGTTATATTTATTCATTTATATCATGTGCATTTATTGAAGGGTGAAGAAGCACAAAAATGTCGATACCGTAGTACCAACTTTCCTGTAAAACGTAATTTTGGACTGGCCAATCTCTAATGTTATGAGACAGCGCTTTTTATCAGGACAAACTTTTAAGGATTTGTTTATGGATTCAGAAAATGATTTACAATACAAAGTACATTTAAAGAATCTTTTATAAAAACTTTACAAATTTGTTTGTTTTTTATTATTTTTGTATTTATGAAATGTTGTTAAATGTTTAATATGTATCTGCCGTGTATGGCAATAAACTTAAATACTACTACTAATTATTAAATGGATGCCGCCTTATTGGGCCAATAAAGCCCTCCCTATAACTACCCCTAGCCCTAAACACTTTATTATTACACGCATTTTAGACACTTTATTTCCACTTTTCAAATGTTTTCTTAATTTTAATTGAAAATAAATGCCTTTCCGACCTGATATGTGATGGGGAAAGGGAGTTGACAATTCCGCGTCTTCCGTAATTTTGTCTGGCCCAACCAGATGTCAGTGGGCGGAGTTAGTGTAAATAGCATCTTATGCTTAGGCTATTGGCACTTAGTGTAAATAAACACTCTGGGGGGAAAAAAAAGCTACACGTATTCGTATCGAATGCAGTCTTTAACAGTTAACAGTCGGCTTGTTTTACACACGGAGCACACTTCAGTCAGAGTTCCCACACAAACATATTATTCTGTCCATTTTATCACAAAATTCAAACGATAAATGCCGTTTTGACTCTCTTTAATGTGACGTGACACAGATCACTCACTGTATAGGTGCGTCAGTTCAAGCGGCAGCGCGGAGCACGAGTGAACGCGATCATCTCTTCCTAGTCAAGGAATAAACATGAATCAACATCTGAAAGTATGCTGAGGATACTTTACAACTTACTGAAACGTATCATATGTCGTGCAATCGCTCAATCAGTGTTTCAACAGTGGAAATACAATAAAACCGCTTGAGAACAATGTCACGTAGCATCACATTTACCTCAGAAGTCATTCAGTGTACACAGCTGTTAGTTCACTAGAGAAACGAACCCTCACTAAATATATGAACTATATTAGCATATATATTAATTATATTCTACTTAACCTGTTAGTGATGTCTTATTTAATGCATGTTTAAATAAACCTGTCATGAAAACAACGAATTGGAGTAAAAACATAATTTTATAATTAGATTTAGAAGTTAATGCAAAACTGCCTCATGTGAAGTTTACATGTTTGCATACAATGTGTTATTTGAGTGTTGATTATTAAATCTAAAAATACTGAATTTAGGCTAATTTGGGCTCTGTTGTTATTCTATTAATGTGCAAGTAAGGGCTCCTTCTATAGTTTTGACTTTATAGCATTAGTAGAGATTCTTCTTTTTTTCTTTTATCTTTAAGAAACTTTGTTATAATTGAATTAATTTAAGGACAGACCACTGTTTAATATAAAAAGCAATTTTATATTTGGTTTTCTGTACCGAACCGTAAGTTCAAAACCGAGGTACGTACCGAACTGTCAGTTTTGTGTACCGTTACACGCCTACAAGGGAATGAATGATGTTGTGCACACAATCTACTTAGCACGTTCTTACTAATTCGCTCCATCGTTTTGACAGATTAGTAACTCATGGGAACGAATTCATTTGTGGCATATACATATTTTTTCCCCTGGATGTGATGTGTGGGGCTCCGAAGTACGTCACACAATCAGACTTTTTTTGTGATTGTGATTTTAAACAGTCGCAATTACCTTTTTTTATTATCTTTTATTTAATGGCAGAAACAAAACAAAAACTGATTTGCAAGATGGAAACGGAGTTCACGTTTTTTGCACTTCTGACTTTTTTTCTCTGAATTTCTCAGTGGTGAGATAAAATGTCCTAATTATCTTTTAATTCTGTGGCAGAAACAAACTTTTATACATATGCTCTCACATTTTCAATCTAGGTTTGCTTCAACTGCAGGAAGCCCGGTCACGGGCTCGCCGACTGCCCGGAAGCAGATAACGACGAAGAGATGGGCCGTGGGATTTGTTATCGCTGTGGTTCCACTGAACATGAGATCCAGAGGTGTCGCGCTAAAGTGGATCCTGCCATGGGTACGAGTTGAACAAGGAGTCTGGACACCTAAAATGTATGAAAATATCAAACCTGCTATGATTTATCATATTAATGTTGCTGTTTTCTAGGTAATTACCCATACGCCAAGTGTTTTATCTGTGGTCAGACTGGTCATCTGTCCAAAGCCTGTCCTGACAACCCAAAAGGACTGTATGCTGCAGGTCAGTGATTTAACCGTTTAACCCTATAAAGCCTAATGTATCATATTTTAAAAGTTTGCTGATAACATGTATTCCACAGTAGTCTTCTGATTGATAGTTTATGCTTTTTTAGCAGGTAAAATGCTTTTTTGTGTAATTGTAAAAAAGTCCACCATCAGGTCGTGGTCATGTGTCTTTTTTAGTGCTGGGAATCAATTAAAAAAATTAAAACCATTTTTTTCTGTAATTAATATTTTGATATTGTATTAATTTTAGTTACTCTCCAAATTAATGTAGAAACAAATTTAAATGTGTGTTGTAATGGCATCTCTTTACGAATAAAGGCCTCAATGAAACCTTAATGACATTACAGTATAAATGAAAGCTAACGATTTCTTCATTGATTAGGCTTGAAAAAACAACTTTTACATTTACGTGACCTTAAAACAATCTTTACATAAATAATAAATGTTATTATAATCTTTACATTATAATAAATGTTATATTTACCTGTGGCCTTCCTGTTAGACATACAGAAATCTAATAGTTATCAAACACCTTTCTTAACGCATAAATAATTAAATATAGATTAATGATCATTACAGCTACACTTTTCTCTGTTCTTTCATGAACATTAATGACAGACATCATCAGTGCTGCTGTCACTTTAAGATCGCCAGCTGCCGAACATGACGCAGATCTGACACGCATCTCATTTTCTCAAGTTCATTTAAGATGTTATTTAACTCATTTAAAACTCCTACTATGAGAATACTCGACAACTGGCATTTTGGCAACATTCTCTGTGTTGTTATTGTTTGTTCAAGAGCAAAGAGAGAACGCTGTGCACGAGACTGCCGCAAATCTGTCGTGTGCGTGCGCGCTGCGCGCATGTGTCTTAGGTGGTGAATCAGTATATGGTGTAACGTACATGAATGTGGCTGACTCCCTGATCAGTGCCCTGACTACTGAACTGGGATCAGATTGAGATGCAGCCACACAGACAGGACACTGACGTACAGCACGTTCTCTTCTGTCTTGTCGCGCTTCGATGGTTTAAAAGCATTTACTTGAATAAGAGCGTGATCATATAATGTAACGCTAGGCAAAAATTGATAAAAAAAAAACGCTTAATTGTGTTAATTGTTTTAATATTTTTAATGCGTTAAATTGAGAAAAAAACACGTTAACGCAATCATTTGCACAGCACTATCTTTTGCTTAATTGTTTTTTTATATATATATACATACATGCATACATACATACATACATACATATACACACACACACACACATTTCCAGTCTTCAACGGTCCGATTTTGGTGAGCTCGTGCAAATTGTAGCCTCTTTTTCCTATTTGTAGTGGAGATGAGTGGTACCTGGTGGGGTCTTCTGCTGTTGTAGCCCATCCGCCTCAAGGTTGTGCGTGTTGTGGCTTCACAAATGCTTTGCTGCATACCTCGGTTGTAACGAGTGGTTATTTCAGTCAAAGTTGCTCTTCTATCAGCTTGAATCAGTCAGCCCATTCTCCTCTGACCTCTAGCATCAACAAGGCATTTTCGTCCACAGGACTACCGCATACTGGATGTTTTTCCCTTTTCACACCATTCTTTGTAAACCCTAGAAATGGTTGTGCGTGAAAATCCCAGTAACTGAGCAGATTGTGAAATACTCAGACCAGTCCGTCTGGCACCAACAACCATGCCACGCTCAAAATTGCTTAAATCACCTTTCTTTCCCATTCTGACATTCAGTTTGGAGTTCAGGAGATTGTCTTGACCAGGACCACACCCCTAAATGCATTGAAGCAACTGCCATGTAATTGGTTGATTAGATAATTGCATTAATGAGAAATTTAACAGGTGTTGATATTTCAAGATGAACACTTACTGGGCTGAAGCAACTTGGGTTTACTGTATTTAAAAAAATAAAAAATAAAAAACTTGTGCGAGTATCAAAATATAAGGCTTTTGATGGATGTTTATTTGTTCATCTGTCAATCATCGTTGTATCCCATCCCCCACAATAAATATACAGAGCTTTGATCATAAAACTAAGCATTTAAATCTCTTACTAAGACATATTATTGGGAGATATAGAGTGACAACTGACATCTGTATGCATTTTATCTAAGTATCTGCTGTCCTGTTATAAAACTCTCATTGATTAACATTACAAGCTATTAGAATGCCATATAACATCTGCACCAAATTGCATATTTTTGCTCAGTTTGGGCCTTTGAATAAAACTGAGGTGTTTATTTCCTCCTTCAGTTTAAGCTGCATATTCTTCTATCATATGAGCCATAAAATCTGACAGATGACCAGTCAAAAGCAAAACTTTTAATATTGTGACTAAAGCGTCAATATACTGTTCCATTTCAAAATACATTTTTTCTGACTTATTTCTTATGACAGGATTTACAGGGTTAAGCTTTAAATCATCTTTAGCCATTGTGTGTTTTTGTTCCTGTAGGCGGTTGCTGTCGTGTTTGTGGCTCAGTGGAACACTTTCAGAAAGACTGTCCTGAACACCAGAGCTCAAGTGAGTCCACATCCACTGGAATATTTGTATTGTTTAATTGAAACTAGAAACATGTACATTAAGCTCAAACTTCTTTTCTTTTCTTTCAGCTAATTCCGTCACTCTCGGCCGGCTGTCCAACAGAATCAGCGCTGACCACGAGGACGTACATGTGCCTGTGAAGAAAGTCCAACCCAAAAAAGACAAGGTGGTGGTGTTCTGATCCACAGCTGCTGGGAGAGCATTTAACCGCTAGAGTCTTCACCACACAAAAGTGACTCTTCCTGTTTTGGGTCCATTTACTTGCTTGTTAGAGAGCCTTGTGATGAAACTGCATCACAAGTGCCTGATCTAAAGATTTAATTATGGATCGTGTGTTTTAATGCTTCAAGAAAGATTGAGAGAATCAAGACTTGCAAGACAAATATACTCCATAAAAGTGGGATATTAAGTGTGTTTTCTGTGATGATATATTATATTTACAGGAACAACTGTATGCTTTTGTGTTCTGTAGCAAAGCTTTTGCATTTCTGCAAGAAACGTTGTGTTTGCTCGCGATACCACACCACCGCTATAATGTCAAGACAGAGGAACAAACAATATTACTGGAATCCCTTTCAGAGTGATTTTTTTTTTTTTTTTCCAGCTGATGAATACGAACATTGACAGCCAATCAGATTTTAAAGAGTTTGAGCATTTAAATTGGCAAAACTGCATCACACACTTGTAATAAACAGAACATTATCATCCGTTGGTGTGGATGTTAATATAGTAGTCTATAAAGTGTTCTTTATAGTTATCGTTCTTGGTGTGAATGGGTCTTTAAAACAATATGCAATGATTTAATTTACAATTATTAAAATTGCTTAAAGGGATAATTTACCTAAATATTCTGTTATTGATTACTCTCATGTCATTCCAAACCCGTAAGCCTTTTGTTCATCTTCGGAACATAAATGAAGATTTTTTAATGAAATCTGAGAGCTTTCTGTCTCTCCATTGACAGTCTACACAACTACTGCATCACTTTGATGCTTCAGAAAGATAGTGAAGACATCGTTAAAGTAATCCATGAATCCATGAGGATTCTTTGGTGATTAGAAAGTTACAGTGCCTTGCAAAAGTATTCAGCCCCCTTGAACTTTGTGACCTTTTGCCACATTTCAGGCTTCAAACATAAATATATAAAACTGGAATTTTTGTGAAGAATCAACAACGGACACAATCATGAAGCGGAATGAAATTTATTGGATATTTCAAACTTAAATCAAAAACTGAGAAATTGGGCGTGCAAAATTATTCAGCCCCCTTAAGTTAATACTTTGTAGCGCCACCTTTTGCTGCGATTACAGCTGTAAGTCGCTTGGGGTATGTCTCTATCAGTTTTGCACATCGAGAGACTGAAATTTTTGCCCATTCCTCCTTGCAGAACAGCTCGAGCTCAGTGAGGTTGGATGGAGAGCGTTTGTGAACAGCAGTTTTCGGTTCTTTCCACAGATTCTCGATTGGATTCAGGTCTGGACTTTGACTTGGCCATTCTAACACCTGGATAGGTTTATTTTTAACCATTCCATTGTAGATTTTGCTTTATGTTTTGGATCATTGTCTTGTTGGAAGACAAATCTCTGTCCCAGTCTCAGACTCCATCAGGTTTTCTTCCAGAATGGTCCTGTATTTGGCTCCATCCATCTTCCCATCAATTTTAACCATCTTCCCTGTCCCTGCTGAAGAAAAGCAGGCCCAAACCATGATGCTGCCACCACCATGTTTGACAGTGGGGATGGTGTGTTCAGGGTGAGGAGCGCTGTTGCTTTTACGCCAAACATAACATTTTGCATTGTTGCCAAAAAGTTCAATTTTGGTTTCATCTGACCAGAGCACCTTCTTCCACATGTTTGGTGCGTCTCCCAGGTGGCTTCTGGCAAACTTTAAACGACACTTTTTATGGAGATCTTTAAGAAATGGCTTTCTTCTTGCCACTCTTCCATAAAGGCCAGATTTGTGCAGTATACGACTGATTGTTGTCCTATGGACAGAGTCTCCCACCTCAGCTGTAGATCTCTGCAGTTCATCCAGAGTGATCATGGGCCTCTTGGCTGCATCTCTGATCAGTCTTCTCCTTGTATGAGCTGAAAGTTTAGAGGGACGGCCAGGTCTTGGTAGATTTGCAGTGGTCTGATACTCCTTCCATTTCAATATTATCGCTTGCACAGTGCTCCTTGGGATGTTTAAAGCTTGGGAAATCTTTTTGCATCCAAATCCGGCTTTAAACTTCTCCACAACAGTATCTCGGACCTGCCTGGTGTGTTCCTTGTTCTTCATGATGCTCTCTGCGCTTTAAACGGACCTCTGAGACAATCACAGTGCAGGTGCATTTATACGGAGACTTGATTACACACAGGTGGATTCTATTTATCATCATTAGTCATTTAGGTCAACATTGAATCATTCAGAGATTCTCACTGAACTTCTGGAGAGAGTTTGCTGCACTGAAAGTAAAGGGGCCGAATAATTTTGCACGCCCAATTTTTCAGTTTTTGATTTGTTAAAAAAGCTTGAAATATCTAACAAATTTCATTCCACTTCATGATTGTGTCCCATTTGTTGTTGATTCTTCACAAAAAATTCCAGTTTTATATCTTTATGTTTGAAGCCTGAAATGTGGCAAAAGGTCGCAAAGTTCAAGGGGGCCGAATACTTTCACAAGGCACTGTAAAAACAACAGCATTTATCTGAAGTAGAAAGATTTTGTAACATACAATATATTCATCTTTGATCACAGGGATAAATTACATTTTACAATATATTCACAGAAAACGGTAAAACTAGTATTTTAAACTGTAATAATATTTCACAATACAGTTTAAACTGTACTTTTGATCAAATAAATGCAGCCCTGGTGAGCAGAAGAGATGTTAAAACATAAAAACCATACTGATCCCAAACGTTTGAACAGCAGTATGTACAGTATTGTTCAAAATAATAGCAGTACAATGTGACTAACCAGAATAATCAAGGTTTTTAGTATATTTTTATTGCTACGTGGCAAACAAGTTACCAGTAGGTGCAGTAGATTCTCAGAAAACAAACAAGACCCAGCATTCATGATATGCACCCTCTTATGGCTGTGCAATTGGGCAATTAGTTGAATTAGTTGAAAGGGGTGTTCAAAAAAATAGCAGTGTGGCATTCAATCACTGAGGTCATCAATTTTGTGAAGAAACGGGTGTGAATCAGGTGGCCCCTATTTAAGGATGAAGCCAGCACTTGCTAAACATGCATTTGAGGAAAATGGGTCGTTCAAGACATTGTTCAGAAGAACAGCGTACTTTGATTAAAAAGTTGATTGGAGAGGGGAAAACCTATAAAGAGGTGCAAAAACTAACTTCAGCTAAAATGATCTCCAATGCCTTAAAATGGAGAGCAAAACCAGAGAAACGTGGAAGAAAACGGATCCATAAAAAATATACTAAAAACCTTGATTAATCTGGTTAGTCACATTGTACTGCTATTATTTTGAACAATACTGTATATAATATATATATATCATGCATTTTATATGTATATGTACCACTTTATTTACAAAATATTAATCTGTTGGAGCGCTGGAGATGGAGATGAATATTTTGTAAATAAAGTGGAAAGCTCTCGTATCGCTTCATAACATTAAGGTTAAACCGCTGGAGTCCGTTCTTCGTACCTCACTTAATACATCTGAGATGATTTGACAGATCCCAGATCTTTTAATCATGATAACTGATCTCTGGCTAGTTCGGTTCTTCAAACGAATGATTAAGTTATCTGAGATTACTGCGTGTGTTCACTGAAGAGGGCAGATGCATTGATACTTGAAACCACGATCAGCAATGCAGCGATTGGCTGGCGTCAAGACAACGTAATGACATCATATAATTAAAAAGCCACCTGGCAAAAACTTGACAAATTACACAAAATCCCCACAAATTTCTGGATCTTTATAAGGAAAAAGCCAAATGACCAAACCAACATAAAAGTTGGAATAGATCGTTTTTAACATGATTCCCAATTGTTTATATTCACGATTTTATAGTATTTGTACACCCTATACATTTTTATTTCAATATTTCAATTAAAGTCAGTTTGAAACAGATTTGACAGCATTAAAGTTTCTTAAGGGTCAAGATCAAGTTCTCCGCATCTCCTGCGCTGCATCAAGCCATCCCATAATATTCGTCATTACTCAAATTAATGCACGGCTCAGAGTAACGTTACAGCATGTGTGTAAGACTCAATAAAATTTAAAAATAATTATTAAATCGCAAATAAATCTCTCAATCAAGTGGCTGTGTCTATAGTATTATACACCTTTTACACAACATTATAATATTTTCAAATGCATTTTTATATTATTATTAAAAATTATTATTGCCCCAGGTTGTAATAAAGTAGCAGTGGCTGGGACAGATTTTCCATGAAATAAGCTGCTCCCGAACAGGTTTAAGTTTACGGACCTGTTGCTATGACAGCAAGTCTAGGATGAGCTTCGAAGAACCAAACAATCCAAGACCATGCCAAATCGTCAACAATCAAATCCAGCTAACTGAGTTAGTAACGCACGAAAGAACAGACCCTGGAGTCACATGGATTACTTTAATGATGTCTTAGTTAATGAAGTGGTAGTTGCGTAGCTGTTAATGAAGGGACAGAAAGCTCAGATTTCATTAAAATATCTTTATGTTCCGAATGAGCAAAAGTCTTACGGGTTTGGAACGACATGAGGACGAGTAAACCCATTTTTGGGTGAACCATCCCTTTAATCGTGGCAGTCATTATCATTAACTTAAATTAAAAAAAAAAATTTTAAAAGATGATTGTCCTAGAACCACAATGTTGCGCATCAGAACTCTGTGGTAAGCACATCTCTCTCCAGAAAGGAAATGCAGGACATTGCCGTCTCTTCCATAGATTTGGACCAGCCTGCTAAGTTTCCCTCCACATAGGGCAGCACTCCAGAGGTCACCTGGTTGTAGTACGACACCTAGAAGAGCAGCCAGAAATGTTCAGATTCAGCAGGGAAGTGTTTTATTGTTTTTACTGAGTTTCTGATGTTGGTACCTTGCAGGTTGAAAAGCCCACTTCGTGAATGAGGAATCCTGCACATTTAGCTTCGCTCCGAATGGAGTTCTCCTCAGGTGGAACGGTTGCTACAGTGACGGACCGGAGCGCTATGACATATGGGTCTCTGTGACAACAAAAATACAGTTTGAGCGTTACATTAAAGATTTGTTTATGTTATGTTAGTAGTGGAATCATACCCATTTTTGCAGGGTTGCCTTTTAGACAACAGGAACACGAAATCCCGACTTTTGCCTCCATTAACTGTGGCGCATTTAATGTGATAAATGGTTTCCTCCTCATCTGCTTTCTCCACTTCTTCGCTGCTCCTGGAGGAAGTACAGAAGGATGCAGATGATGAGAAATGCAATTTTATACGTCATTGCAATAACTTTAACACAGATAGAGGGATGCAGATCGCCTACAGATAGTTTTTGTCCCACTGTGGCCGTAACTGCAGGTCGGCGAGCAGAGAGAAGGCATGAAAAGCCGTCGTTTTGACCTCCATCTCAACTTTTAAACACAACATATCTGCTTCCTCGTGCACGTAAACTCCTACCTGCAAAAACAGTTATTTAAGCACTGTAGATACTTTCTAGGCATATTTAGGTGCATCAATAATAATAATACTTTTTTACATTTATATAGCACTTAAAAGAAACACAGTGATGACCTTATCGTTGATGTCTCTGCAGGACGTCTACACCAAACGCTGCAAAGGTAGAGCTACTAAGATCATCAAGGACTCTAAATCACCCTGCAAACCCTCATTTCACGCTGCTGCCATCTGGTAAGCGCTTCCGAAGCCTGATGGCCAAAACTGAGAGCTTCTTCCCCCAGGCCATCAGACTCCTGAACTCAGTCACTTAACATCACGTGACTTCACTTCAGGATAAGCATCGATACACTGACATTGCACTGCACTTTCTGTTCTGTTCTCGTTGTTACTGTGTAACAACCTGTTATAAACCTGTTTGCACATTATACTCTTTATACATTTGTTAACCACATATTTATAAGTCTACAGTTTACTCACTGCACAGTTTACTTCAATTATTTTATTCCACTTTATCCTTTTTTACTTTTTTTTCTTGACTTTATTTATAATTCTACATTGGATGGATGGATGGATTGGATTCAATGGATGGATGGATGGATGGATGGATTGGATGGATGGATGGATGGATGGATGGATGGATGGATGGATGGATGGATGGATGGATGGATGGATGGATGGATGGATGGATGGATGGATGGATGGATGGATGGATGGATGGATGGATGGATGGATGGATGGATGGATGGATGGATGGATGATGGATGGATGGATGGATGGATGGATGGATGGATGGATGGATGGATGGATGGATGGATGGATGGATGATGGATGGATGGATGGATGGATGGATGGATGGATGGATGGATGGATGGATGGATGGATGGATGGATGGATGATGGATGGATGGATGGATGGATGGATGGATGGATGGATGGATGGATGGATGGATGGATGGATGGATGGATGGATGGATGGATGGATGGATGGATGGATGGATGGATGGATGGATGGATGGATGGATGGATGGATGGATGGATGGATGGATGATGGATGGATGGATGGATGGATGGATGGATGGATGGATGGATGGATGGATGGATGGATGGATGGATGGATGGATGGATGGATGGATGGATGGATGGATGGATGGATGGATGGATGGATGGATGGATGGATGGATGGATGGATGGATGGATGGATGGATGGATGGATGGATGGATGGATGGATGGATAGATGGATGGATGGATGGATGGATGGATGGATGGATGGATGGATGGAACTTTATCCTATTTCTATATAAAGGTCCTCGTGTTTTTAACCGTGAATTTGCACTGTCCATGGAGCGGACCTGTTTACATTTCACTGCCGGTTGTATATTCTGTATATAACTGTGTATGTGACAAATAAAACTCTTGAATCTTGAATGTTACTGGCCTCCCAGCCCCGTTTTCCAGCCAAGACTGTGAGAGCTGCCACGTTGTTATACCCCAAATACACCTGCAGAGGGCAGAGATGTTACAGAAGGTTTTAATGACAAAGGGTTTGGAATTAGCATTATGTAGTATGCAATATGTAAACTTTCTTTATACACACACACACACACACTGAAACAAACTCAAACACATTGGTTGCATCTGAAATCTCACACTCTCGGAGTAGGTACTTCTTTTGAGGATTACTTTGGGACCACTAAAAAGTATGTTCTACATACATTGCCCAGCCAACAAAAAGTCTCTGTTTGGATTTAAATTGGCAAAACGCTTAAGAGTCTATGATCGGATCATTATTGCAGTGATTATGTTTCTAGCATATTATATGTTTGGCAACAGTTCTTCTGACCCTAATTGATGGAGTGTGTAGCTTTTCAGTTCTTAAACAACCAGGAAGACACATTACGGCCATATTTCAGTATGAAAATGTCAAGGTCCATTAGGCACAAACTGTTAAAGAATGGTTGGAAAAAAACAACAAAAAAAAAAAAAAACACTTATGCACCTCTTGATGGAAATAAATGCTGTGATGTTATTTCCATCACTACGGCTGATTTTACACAAGAGGAACTGGAACATTCATCTCTCCAGACATGGAAGGGGATTGTGATTTGTGTTCTTGAATGAGAATGTCACCAGCATACTAAAGAAAAACACCACACTGCAATATGCTATAGAATTGGGGTTAATTAAATGGTCTGTACAATTGGGCATCCTTTTTTTTGCGGCAACATTCATGATTCTACTAAAGAGAGAGCAAAGACTAAACAGTGACTACCACCTACTGGACAAAACTGAAGTGACAGTAAAGGGATGGTTCACTCAAATTAAAATGATCATTTACTCACCCTCAAATTATTCCAACCCTGTGTGAATTTCCTCTGCTGAATGTTGGCAAGCAGACAGTAGCCACTGACTTCCATAGAAAAACACAATAAAAGTCAATATACTGTCAACTGTGTTCAACAGAAGAAAAACTCATACAGGTTTGGAACAACTTGAGTGAATGATTTTTTGGGTGAACGGTCCCTTTAAGAACTTGCATTGTGGAATGGAGGGACGGATATATAGTTGGCAT
The DNA here is from genome assembly GCA_018749465.1 of Paracanthobrama guichenoti. Classification (NCBI taxonomy): domain Eukaryota; kingdom Metazoa; phylum Chordata; class Actinopteri; order Cypriniformes; family Gobionidae; genus Paracanthobrama; species Paracanthobrama guichenoti. The sequence goes on from CM031952.1 coordinate 27,681,957, forward strand.
AAATTCACAATAAGCCATACATTGACTTTCAAAACTTTATTTTCCTCTCAGATTCAGAATTCTGTGATCATTCAAGACAGTCAAACAGAGCAGTTGGAAGCATCATGGTGCATACGGAAATTTCCCCTTTCCTGAAGTGAGAAAGGCAATTAAAGGGATAGTTGACCCAAAAATGGAAAATTAGCCCCATTATTTACTCACCCTCAAGCCATCCTAGGTGTATATGACATTCTGAACTGAAGTGTATGTGGAAGAAATCCATATTTAAAACTTCATAGACCAAAATAACTAGCTTCTGGCGGTCAGCAATATGCAAGGTAACTTGCGCTAAAAGAGTAACCCTTCAAAATTTACCCAACAAGTCACTGCCATAAGGCTTGGAAGAGCTTTAATATGACTCAATGTATGCGTCTGAAAGAAGAACGTCACATACATCTAGGATGGCTTGAGGGCGAGTGAATCATGAGCTAATTTTAAGTTTTTGGGTGACTAACCCTTTAATTCAGGAAGAGCAGCACCAACTCTCAATGTCAAAACCACTGTACAATGGCGAGAGTGGAAGGGGGAAAAACCACCACACTTTTAGAGCTACAGCTATCACTTCCTCTCTTTAGCAAGTCAGTGATTGAAAAGTCAATAACGTCAATTTCTAGGCATACGTTCACGTTTCCTCATTCATAATGCATATCCTGCATGATTAGATTTCTAGCCGTATGGTAAATGCACAAACTACGACGGATCACAGCGGTACAGCTTCTGGAGTCTTTGCACATCCAGATCACTCAGGTGAGTCCTCTGGCCGATCTGTACCCCTTCCTCTTTGGGCTGAATTGTAGGTTTTCCATTGCTAGAGAAATATTTTCTGCAAAACAGAATACTAATTAAATGTTTCATCATACATAATGACTTTACGCACCCTAATAGCCATTCAAACGATTTCAGGGTTAGGTTTCGACTGGAAAACCTACTTTCCATAATGCAAGATTGAGTCCGTGTCATACTTGAGACCGAGGGTGTCCCCATCTTTCTTCAGAAAATCATCCCTCTTTCCTGTAAAATAAAAAGCAGTCAGTACAACGAATAACTGATGCATCAAATACAATTATATATGAATACTAAAACAACTAAATTTATTTTATAACTAATTTTTCTAAATTAAAAGGGATCAAAAGGAACCTTAATATCAAATAAAAGGCTACTGAAACTGAAATTCAACTTGAAGTTCCCATTTATCTAGTAGAACATTGTTTTAGGAGGAGTCTACTTGGTACTTTGAGCCCTTTAGGATTCCAGATTATGGAAGGGATTCCATTAACAATCCTTCAGGATTTTTTTGGGATGGCACCAAAATGCTGAATGAGTGTAGTAGTATGCATACCAGAGACAATGTTCTCATAAAGTATAGTGACATGATCATCACGGTCATAACGGGAATGCTCGTGGTAGAAGCCGAGTGCATGAAGGATCTCGTGGCAGACGTTCCCAACCCTACAGAGCGGCCCAACCAAAACAGGCTGCTCACCCCCTACAGAGCCGACGTAAGACGCACACCTTTAGGAAACAGAAAATAGCATTTATTTGCGGGGGGGTTTGTTTTTGGTGAAATTAAAGTTTAAAAGTCTGTGACTCACCCAGCGCCGTACTCAAAGTGCAAGTAGTCAGTTTCAAAAGCACGCTTGCTGAACCTGATGCAGGTCTTCTCAGAGATCATATTCAAGGCTTTATGAATGTCTTCAGTCCTGTTCTCTGAAGGCCATGAACCACAAACATACACAGAAAATAAACGCTCTTTTGAATACCACTACACCATCTGAGAGTACAAAAAAAAGAAACTGCTTTTTGTCCAGCAAATTTACTAACGTGTCAATTAAAGAGATTAAACAAAGACAAAAACTGAACAAATTTCTCATTCATTTGACGAACTGGAATAAGTCCCTGAACAGAGCGGGGGTCAACAGCAAAAGTAACCGTCAGTAAGTAGCAGTCAGTGTCTGGAGTGACCAACAGCTGCTTTAAAGGGATAGTTCACCCAAAAATTAAAATTCTGTCACTTATTCACCCTCAAGTTTTTCCTAACCTGTATAAAGGTCTTTCTTTTGCTGAACACTAAAGGAAGATATTTGGAAGAATGTTTGTAACCGAACAGCTCTCGGCCCCCCATTGACTACTATAGCATTTCTTTTCCTACTGTGGTAGTCAGTGGGGGCCGAGATCTGCATTTTTTGGGTGAACCATCCCTTTAAAATGCTACAGTGCATCTCATCTTCATGGACGGAGCCAGATTTGCCAACTGTTGCTGTTAGATGTTACTCCACTCTTCCACCAAGGCACCTGTAAGTTCTCTTAAGTCACTTTAATGTCCCATGAAGTTACTGGAACTGTGACGCTCAATTTGGTTAACTGCCTGTAAACTGAGTATCTTAAGGACTGTTCAACGTGCAATAATTGCTAAAAGTTAATTGAAGCATAGTTTAAACACTTTGAATATAAAAGACCTGTAAAGCTTATTTGGATTTTACAAAATGATCTTGATCCTGAAATACAGAATCTTGAAAAGGGGAAGTTTCTTTTTCCTTTAGGTCTAACCTTTGACATTATACCACCAGTGGATACAAAAGGTATAATATCCTGCAGAAAAACAACTCACCAAGATCAACAGCAATTTCATAAGGCACTGACAGATATCCATCCACCTTCTTGGTCCACAGTTGCTTCACTGCGTTCCTTTCAGTCTAAAGAAAAGAGAGTCTGAATGGTTCTCAGGACAGGGCTGTTTTTTTTTTTTTAATAGTTTACCACTACTTGTGCGTATGTGTGCGCGAATAGAGTCTTATCTTTGTTTGCATTTTGTAGGGGTGTACTAATGTCACAATATGGTCGCAATACAAAACTGCAACAACATGCATCAAGGATAGTGACGATCTGTATTGTATATAGTTCACCCAAAATTAAATTCAAATTTACAGTTTCAGTGTCAGTCCTACATTAAACTACTATATACACACCAATCAGGAATAACATTATGACCACTGACAGGTGAAGTGAATAACACTGATTATCTCTTCATCACGGCACCTGTTAGCAGGTGGGATCTATTAGGCAGCAAGTGAACATGTTGTCCTTAAAGTTGATGTGTTAGAAGCAGGAAAAATGGGCAAACGTAAGGATTTGAGCGAGTTTGACAAGGGCCAAATTGTGATGGCTAGGCTAGACGACTGGGTCAGAGCATCTCCAAAACTGCAGCTCTTGTGGGGTGTTCCCGGTCTGCAGTGGTCAGCATCTATCAAAAGTGGTCCCAGCAAGGAACCGTGGTGAACCAGCGACAGGGTCATGGGTGGCCAAGGCTCATTGATGCATATGGGGAGCGAAGGCTGGCCCGTGTGGTCAAGTTGCTCAAGAAGTTAATGCTGGTTCTGATAGAAAGGCGTCAGAATACACAGTGCAATGGAAGAAGGTGGCCTGGTCTGATGAATCACGTTCTCTTTTACATCACGTGGATGGCCGGGTGCGTGTGAATCACTTACCTGGGGGAACACATGGCACCAGGATGCATTATGGTAAGAAAGCAAGCCGGCAGAGGCAGTGTGCTGCTTTGGGCAATGTTCTGCTGGGAAACCTTGGGTCCTGCCATCCATGTGGATGTTACTTTTGACACGTACCACCTACCTAAGCATTGTTGCAGACCATGTACACCCTTTCATTGAAACAATATTCCCAGGTGGCCCCACCCCACAATTTACATGACTTGGATCTGCTGCAATTGGATCTCATGTCAATTTACATGACATGGATCTGCTGCTAACATCTTTGTGCCAGATACCACAGCACACCATCAGGGGTCTAGTGGAGTCCATGCCTCGAAGGGTCATATAATAAAGGCAATAACTATCCTCTTAAAATGTATAAAAGTATAGTATGAAAAGGTATAGTTTGGACTTACAGATAATAAGATATCCCCTCCTGCACAGCGTAGTCTTCATCAAAATCTGTTAAAGACATTGACAGGTCATATCAGGACTAGTTCTTATGGATCATGCTTATGGTTGTCTTACCCAGCACAGTTTCACTTGGTCTTTCAGGAGGAGGACGTCTCACAACGAGTTAATATGTCCTGTGGATAAAATGTATTGTCACAAACATTTTGAGATAATTATTTTTAAAAGCAGAGGTGGACAAAGTACACAACTCTATTACTTGAGTAAAAGTACAGAAGTAATTGTTTTAAAAGTACTTAAGTATCAAAAGTAAGTTCTCTTTATGTCAATGCACTATTTTATTATTGATGTATAAATGCACATTATGGTGGTTTAAGCCAGTCAGTGATGCTCCATCCGACATGCTAGCATACGACTACCTTAAACTCATTTCAATACTTGTATAAAAAGTTACAAAGCTCTTTACAAAGTCAAGTCTGTCACTTAAGGCCGAATGCACGGACCCTATACTCTGATACACATCCCATATTCTCCCAACTGTTTACGCTTCTCTTTCTCCCAGACGCTTTACGTTTTTGAACATTGACATCCATCAAGTGTACAAGCCAAATTAACTAATCTTTAATCTTTTCAGAAAACTGAAACATACTTTCTAAGTACGGGCATGGGCGCACACACTGTGCCGAGGAACCGCTCTTCCATTTTGCTATAAACTGATCTGTGTTCAAAAATTGTTGGGAAACGTCACATGACCCTACAAGAGTGATTTCTGATAGGCTGTCTGCAAAAAACAAACATTTAAACCTGTTAACCTGAGCGAGGACGCTGACGCACTGAAGCTTTCTTTGCTTAAATTAGCTCAATTACTGTCAGATGCAAGTAATTACCTTGACAAACTACACATTTAAAAAAAAAAAAAAAAACTCATTTTTTTATTAATAATAATAATAATAATGTCATTATCAAAGTCTTATAGTGACTGTAATTTGTTAATATGTGTCAGGAGTTATGAATATGAAAACCGGCAAGTGGTACCTTTTGATTTAATAATACGCGCGTGAGCTGCTCTCATTCATTAAAAAAAATGAATAAAGTATAAAGTGATATAAAAGTACGTTTGGAGTAAAACATGATTTTAATCTCATAAATTGTGTTTTGATGGTGTGCTAAGCTAACATGCTAGCTCGCCTAAGATGCAATTTATTTTTAATGAACATTTTTTAAACGTAAAACTACGGAAATGTTTATTTTCAAGAAAGCCATTTGATAGGGTTTCAGAGAAGGTGAAGTTTGATCAAATAAATGAGGCTTGGATGGAGAGTCGTTAGGAATTACAATGAAGACAAAAGAATAATAAGTCGAGCCATAACCCGACCCAAGAGGTGTGAACGTGTGCCGGGAGACTGAATGGGGCAGTTTGCACCTCAAAACAATAGAGGCAATCCACTGAATGAAAGCTCAGAAGAGATGGCAATAAACATCAGTTAACATTTTAGAGAAAGCTCAATATACATAAAAATAAAACAGGACATGATCTTGGAAAACATTAATAAAATTCAGCGTTTTAGACTCATCTTCAGATTTGAAATATAACATGGTCAGACTTGTGGCTTTAGCTGTAGTGCATTTCTAGATTGCTACAAGGCCACGGTCAATTTTATTTTCATAAAGAGATTTATTACAAATACATTTCTAATAACATTACAAAACTTGTAAGCTTATTATAGCTATTTTTGATTATGAAAATAATTATATTTTTGCCTTTACAGCAAACTGCCATGTGTCTGCTTTCAAATGAGACCATACTTATGCTTTCAGTGCAAAGGATTCATGAACTGTATCGGTTTTAGTCTGAGCATGCTAGTTCTTAGGATTTTTTCAAAATGCAGGCTAACAGGAAGAAGAAAAAAAAAAGGGGAAAAGAAATCATCCACTGACTTTCAAAGCTGCTACAGAAATGACTTTCGACTTTGATAGAAATGTAGTGGAGTAAAAAGTATGATACTGGGATTTCAAATGTAGTGAAGTTAAGTAATAAGGTTACAGGAAAAAAATTTATACTCAAGTAAAGTACAGATACTCAAGTAAATTGACTTAGTTACGGTCCACCTCGGTTTAAAAGTAGTTTTACCCTCATCATACTGGATATCAGGGTTTGTCCTCGGTGCAGCCACAGGACCTCCATGCACTTATAAACACAGCTTTAGATCAGCCTACATGCTATAACCATAAGTGTGAATTGAATTCCTTGTGGGATTCGTGGAAAACCAACGTACCTGCACAAAACCATGCAACCAGTAAAAATGACCACAGCATTTCAAACAGCCACTAACGCCTGTGGATAGAGGGAACAGCGTAAAGACTGGGCAAACGTGTCTTTTCAAACACATCTGAGACTCTTGATTGACAATTACTTCAATGAACTTCAGTGACGCCCATTCACAATTGACGAGCGGAACCAATTACGCTTACGTTGAAGACGCTTTTATTGGTGGGACACGGTAATGATATACACGTGAGTGGTGTTTTGTTGTTGACAGCTGCAGTTTGAAAATCATCTTGTGCGGTGAGCGTGTACAATTTATTTATTAGTTTAATTTATTTTATTTCAAGATAAATAGTCACACCAGGCAGGAATGTTTTACAAGGCTTTATCTGCCGGAATATGTTCTACTATTGTAAAACAGCAGGGTTATTTTACAGTAATAAGTTTATTTTGATATTGACTCTATTTTGTGAGGCATCTACAGCTGAAATACCCCTTAACCATGGTAACAATAGTCTCTGACAAAGTGCCATAGTAGTTATTGTTACTGTATTGTTATTGTTCAGTTTTTAAGATTATATATGTTACTTATAAAGCACTTTTATTTGCATCACCATGGCAATGCTATAGTAACGTTACCAAGGTGCATTTTGGAAGAAAAAATAAATAAATGGTGTGCTGAAAATCCTTGTCCTCAAATTACCTCCTAAATTTGCTTTGGATTATTTGAAATACTGGATTCAATCTTTTGCCATGTCACCTTTATTTATGTACTGTATCATACAATACAGATTGTTTCACAGCAGCTTTACAGTGAGAACAGGAAAACGATGCATTGGCAAACAAAGCTCTAAAGGAAAATGGTGTCATTGTTCAGCTGTAGTCTGTTCCGTGTTGATTCATCTCCTTTATAAAGATAATCAATTATTATCCAGCTCAGTTCATGTCCCATCGAATAGTGTCAGTGCGGTCGAATCAATAACTGTTGAATATTAAAGGGATAATTCACCCTCATGTTGTTACAAACCTGTTCTTTCTTCTGTTGAACACAAAAGAAGATATTTTGAAGAATGTTGGTAACCAGAGAATTGACTTCCATTGTGTTTTTTCCTACTATGGAAGTCAATGTCTGGTTACCAAAATTCTTCAAAATATCTTCTTTGTGACGCAGTTTTCATTTTTGGGCGAGCTATCCCGTTAATTTGGCCGTAACAAGAGACAACCAAAAAACACAAAAACTGTCAAATTTGTTGGGAAGTCGTTATAACCTGTGTGAGTTTTAGTCCAATTCAATAACATGAACTAACATTTTTGGGGAAAAGAAAATCCTCTCAGGGTCAAAATGCAGAGAACACAACATTAGGGTTAGCATCTGATCATGAACATATTCTCTCATTCTAACAGAACTCAAAATGACGAGGTGGGCCCGAGCAAACAACGTCCATAAAAACAAAGCAGCAGATGCCACACCATGGAAGCAGCTGAAGGCGAGTGGGAAAGCTGGAGAATCGGGAACAAGCGGCGGTGGTCGACACATCCAGCGGGGAGCAGGCGGAAAGAAACCCAACCCGAAAAACAAGAAACGAGAGCATGACAGTGATGACGTGAACGGGTTTATGGAGTATTTAAAGCAGACCGGTCAGACGCTGCAGAAAAAGACACCCGCGGACCGGGACCTGAGAGAAGAAGTGGCAACGGCGCTGAAGAAAGACAAACGACGAGAGGACAGACGGATAAAGAGGCAAACCGTTAAAAAGAATAACATGGTGAGGATTTGAATGCATGACTGTAGATGAGTCTTTATATGAAATAATCACATATGGAAGTTTGTATCTGCCAAGGAATAAAAAAAGATGCTATTTACACTACGTCCAAATAGCAACTAGACTAGTTTAAACTAAGTGAAAACAGAAGATTTTAGCGACAGCTGCTATTTACAGTGTTTAAACTGCAATATATTCCATGTATACTATGTAAAAATAGCAGCAGCTTATTTTCTTTGCAAATAGTGGCAGATGATATTTGCACCTCAGTGCTGTTGTACATTACACAGTATGCAATAATAACAGTATAACTTGTTATATTTATTCATTTATATCATGTGCATTTATTGAAGGGTGAAGAAGCACAAAAATGTCGATACCGTAGTACCAACTTTCCTGTAAAACGTAATTTTGGACTGGCCAATCTCTAATGTTATGAGACAGCGCTTTTTATCAGGACAAACTTTTAAGGATTTGTTTATGGATTCAGAAAATGATTTACAATACAAAGTACATTTAAAGAATCTTTTATAAAAACTTTACAAATTTGTTTGTTTTTATTATTTTTGTATTTATGAAATGTTGTTAAATGTTTAATATGTATCTGCCGTGTATGGCAATAAACTTAAATACTACTACTAATTATTAAATGGATGCCGCCTTATTGGGCCAATAAAGCCCTCCCTATAACTACCCCTAGCCCTAAACACTTTATTATTACACGCATTTTAGACACTTTATTTCCACTTTTCAAATGTTTTCTTAATTTTAATTGAAAATAAATGCCTTTCCGACCTGATATGTGATGGGGAAAGGGAGTTGACAATTCCGCGTCTTCCGTAATTTTGTCTGGCCCAACCAGATGTCAGTGGGCGGAGTTAGTGTAAATAGCATCTTATGCTTAGGCTATTGGCACTTAGTGTAAATAAACACTCTGGGGGGAAAAAAAAGCTACACGTATTCGTATCGAATGCAGTCTTTAACAGTTAACAGTCGGCTTGTTTTACACACGGAGCACACTTCAGTCAGAGTTCCCACACAAATATTATTCTGTCCATTTTATCACAAAATTCAAACGATAAATGCCGTTTTGACTCTCTTTAATGTGACGTGACACAGATCACTCACTGTATAGGTGCGTCAGTTCAAGCGGCAGCGCGGAGCACGAGTGAACGCGATCATCTCTTCCTAGTCAAGGAATAAACATGAATCAACATCTGAAAGTATGCTGAGGATACTTTACAACTTACTGAAACGTATCATATGTCGTGCAATCGCTCAATCAGTGTTTCAACAGTGGAAATACAATAAAACCGCTTGAGAACAATGTCACGTAGCATCACATTTACCTCAGAAGTCATTCAGTGTACACAGCTGTTAGTTCACTAGAGAAACGAACCCTCACTAAATATATGAACTATATTAGCATATATATTAATTATATTCTACTTAACCTGTTAGTGATGTCTTATTTAATGCATGTTTAAATAAACCTGTCATGAAAACAACGAATTGGAGTAAAAACATAATTTTATAATTAGATTTAGAAGTTAATGCAAAAACTGCCTCATGTGAAGTTTACATGTTTGCATACAATGTGTTATTTGAGTGTTGATTATTAAATCTAAAAATACTGAATTTAGGCTAATTTGGGCTCTGTTGTTATTCTATTAATGTGCAAGTAAGGGCTCCTTCTATAGTTTTGACTTTATAGCATTAGTAGAGATTCTTTTTTTTTTTTTATCTTTAAGAAACTTTGTTATAATTGAATTAATTTAAGGACAGACCACTGTTTAATATAAAAAGCAATTTTATATTTGGTTTTCTGTACCGAACCGTAAGTTCAAAACCGAGGTACGTACCGAACTGTCAGTTTTGTGTACCGTTACACGCCTACAAGGGAATGAATGATGTTGTGCACACAATCTACTTAGCACGTTCTACTAATTCGTTCCATCGTTTTGACAGATTAGTAACTCATGGGAACGAATTCATTTGTGGCATATACATATTTTTTCCCCTGGATGTGATGTGTGGGGCTCCGAGTACGTCACACAATCAGACTTTTTTGTGATTGTGATTTTAAACAGTCGCAATTACCTTTTTTTATTATCTTTTATTTAATGGCAGAAACAAAACAAAAACTGATTTGCAAGATGGAAACGGAGTTCACGTTTTTTGCACTTCTGACTTTTTTTCTCTGAATTTCTCAGTGGTGAGATAAAATGTCCTAATTATCTTTTAATTCTGTGGCAGAAACAAACTTTTATACATATGCTCTCACATTTTCAATCTAGTTTTGCTTCAACTGCAGGAAGCCTGGTCACGGGCTCGCCGACTGCCCGGAAGCAGATAACGACGAAGAGATGGGCCGTGGGATTTGTTATCGCTGTGGTTCCACTGAACATGAGATCCAGAGGTGTCGCGCTAAAGTGGATCCTGCCATGGGTACGAGTTGAACAAGGAGTCTGGACACCTAAAATGTATGAAAATATCAAACCTGCTATGATTTATCATATTAATGTTGCTGTTTTCTAGGTAATTACCCATACGCCAAGTGTTTTATCTGTGGTCAGACTGGTCATCTGTCCAAAGCCTGTCCTGACAACCCAAAAGGACTGTATGCTGCAGGTCAGTGATTTAACCGTTTAACCCTATAAAGCCTAATGTATCATATTTTAAAAGTTTGCTGATAACATGTATTCCACAGTAGTCTTCTGATTGATAGTTTATGCTTTTTAGCAGGTAAAATGCTTTTTGTGTAATTGTAAAAAGTCCACCATCAGGTCGTGGTCATGTGTCTTTTTAGTGCTGGGAATCAATTAAAAAAATTAAAACCATTTTTTTCTGTAATTAATATTTTGATATTGTATTAATTTTAGTTACTCTCCAAATTAATGTAGAAACAAATTTAAATGTGTGTTGTAATGGCATCTCTTTACGAATAAAGGCCTCAATGAAACCTTAATGACATTACAGTATAAATGAAAGCTAACGATTTCTTCATTGATTAGGCTTGAAAAAACAACTTTTACATTTACGTGACCTTAAAACAATCTTTACATAAATAATAAATGTTATTATAATCTTTACATTATAATAAATGTTATATTTACCTGTGGCCTTCCCTGTTAGACATACAGAAATCTAATAGTTATCAAACACCTTTCTTAACGCATAAATAATTAAATATAGATTAATGATCATTACAGCTACACTTTTCTCTGTTCTTTCATGAACATTAATGACAGACATCATCAGTGCTGCTGTCACTTTAAGATCGCCAGCTGCCGAACATGACGCAGATCTGACACGCATCTCATTTTCTCAAGTTCATTTAAGATGTTATTTAACTCATTTAAAACTCCTACTATGAGAATACTCGACAACTGGCATTTTGGCAACATTCTCTGTGTTGTTATTGTTTGTTCAAGAGCAAAAGAGAACGCTGTGCACGAGACTGCCGCAAATCTGTCGTGTGCGTGCGCGTGCGCATGTGTCTTAGGTGGTGAATCAGTATATGGTGTAACGTACATGAATGTGGCTGACTCCCTGATCAGTGCCCTGACTACTGAACTGGGATCAGATTGAGATGCAGCCACACAGACAGGACACTGACGTACAGCACGTTCTCTTCTGTCTTGTCGCGCTTCGATGGTTTAAAAGCATTTACTTGAATAAGAGCGTGATCATATAATGTAACGCTAGGCAAAAATTGATAAAAAAAAACGCTTAATTGTGTTAATTGTTTTAATATTTTTAATGCGTTAAATTGAGAAAAAAAAACACGTTAACGCAATCATTTGCACAGCACTATCTTTTTGCTTAATTGTTTTTTTATATATATACATACATACATGCATACATACATACATACATATACACACACACACACATTTCCAGTCTTCAACGGTCCGATTTTGGTGAGCTCGTGCAAATTGTAGCCTCTTTTTCTATTTGTAGTGGAGATGAGTGGTACCTGGTGGGGTCTTCTGCTGTTGTAGCCCATCCGCCTCAAGGTTGTGCGTGTTGTGGCTTCACAAATGCTTTGCTGCATACCTCGGTTGTAACGAGTGGTTATTTCAGTCAAAGTTGCTCTTCTATCAGCTTGAATCAGTCAGCCCATTCTCCTCTGACCTCTAGCATCAACAAGGCATTTTCGTCCACAGGACTACCGCATACTGGATGTTTTTCCCTTTTCACACCATTCTTTGTAAACCCTAGAAATGGTTGTGCGTGAAAATCCCAGTAACTGAGCAGATTGTGAAATACTCAGACCAGTCCGTCTGGCACCAACAACCATGCCACGCTCAAAATTGCTTAAATCACCTTTCTTTCCCATTCTGACATTCAGTTTGGAGTTCAGGAGATTGTCTTGACCAGGACCACACCCCTAAATGCATTGAAGCAACTGCCATGTAATTGGTTGATTAGATAATTGCATTAATGAGAAATTTAACAGGTGTTGATATTTCAAGATGAACACTTACTGGGCTGAAGCAACTTGGGTTTACTGTATTTAAAAAAAAAAAATAAAAACTTGTGCGAGTATCAAAATATAAGGCTTTTGATGGATGTTTATTTGTTCATCTGTCAATCATCGTTGTATCCCATCCCCCACAATAAATATACAGAGCTTTGATCATAAAACTAAGCATTTAAATCTCTTACTAAGACATATTATTGGGAGATATAGAGTGACAACTGACATCTGTATGCATTTTATCTAAGTATCTGCTGTCCTGTTATAAAACTCTCATTGATTAACATTACAAGCTATTAGAATGCCATATAACATCTGCACCAAATTGCATATTTTTGCTCAGTTTGGGCCTTTGAATAAAACTGAGGTGTTTATTTCCTCCTTCAGTTTAAGCTGCATATTCTTCTATCATATGAGCCATAAAATCTGACAGATGACCAGTCAAAAAGCAAAACTTTTAATATTGTGACTAAAGCATCAATATACTGTTCCATTTCAAAATACATTTTTTCTGACTTATTTCTTATGACAGGATTTACAGGGTTAAGCTTTAAATCATCTTTAGCCATTGTGTGTTTTTGTTCCTGTAGGCGGTTGCTGTCGTGTTTGTGGCTCAGTGGAACACTTTCAGAAAGACTGTCCTGAACACCAGAGCTCAAGTGAGTCCACATCCACTGGAATATTTGTATTGTTTAATTGAAACTAGAAACATGTACATTAAGCTCAAACTTCTTTTTCTTTTCTTTCAGCTAATTCCGTCACTCTCGGCCGGCTGTCCAACAGAATCAGCGCTGACCACGAGGACGTACATGTGCCTGTGAAGAAAGTCCAACCCAAAAAAGACAAGGTGGTGGTGTTCTGATCCACAGCTGCTGGGAGAGCATTTAACCGCTAGAGTCTTCACCACACAAAAGTGACTCTTCCTGTTTTGGGTCCATTTACTTGCTGTTAGAGAGCCTTGTGATGAAACTGCATCACAAGTGCCTGATCTAAAGATTTAATTATGGATCGTGTGTTTTAATGCTTCAAGAAAGATTGAGAGAATCAAGACTTACAAGACAAATATACTCCATAAAAGTGGGATATTAAGTGTGTTTTCTGTGATGATATATTATATTTACAGGAACAACTGTATGCTTTTGTGTTCTGTAGCAAAGCTTTTGCATTTCTGCAAGAAACGTTGTGTTTGCTCGCGATACCACACCACCGCTATAATGACAAGACAGAGGAACAAACAATATTACTGGAATCCCTTTCAGAGTGAATTTTTTATTTATTTTTTTTCAGCTGATGAATACGAACATTGACAGCCAATCAGATTTTAAAGAGTTTGAGCATTTAAATTGGCAAAACTGCATCACACACTTGTAATAAACAGAACATTATCATCCGTTTGTGTGGATGTTAATATAGTAGTCTATAAAGTGTTCTTTATAGTTATCGTTCTTGGTGTGAATGGGTCTTTAAAACAATATGCAATGATTTAATTTACAATTATTAAAATTGCTTAAAGGGATAATTTACCTAAATATTCTGTTATTGATTACTCTCATGTCATTCCAAACCCGTAAGCCTTTTGTTCATCTTCGGAACATAAATGAAGATTTTTTAATGAAATCTGAGAGCTTTCTGTCTCTCCATTGACAGTCTACACAACTACTGCATCACTTTGATGCTTCAGAAAGATAGTGAAGACATCGTTAAAGTAATCCATGAATCCATGAGGATTCTTTGGTGATTAGAAAGTTACAGTGCCTTGCAAAAGTATTCAGCCCCCTTGAACTTTGTGACCTTTTGCCACATTTCAGGCTTCAAACATAAATATATAAAACTGGAATTTTTTGTGAAGAATCAACAACGGGACACAATCATGAAGCGGAATGAAATTTATTGGATATTTCAAACTTAAATCAAAAACTGAGAAATTGGGCGTGCAAAATTATTCAGCCCCCTTAAGTTAATACTTTGTAGCGCCACCTTTTGCTGCGATTACAGCTGTAAGTCGCTTGGGGTATGTCTCTATCAGTTTTGCACATCGAGAGACTGAAATTTTTGCCCATTCCTCCTTGCAGAACAGCTCGAGCTCAGTGAGGTTGGATGGAGAGCGTTTGTGAACAGCAGTTTTCGGTTCTTTCCACAGATTCTCGATTGGATTCAGGTCTGGACTTTGACTTGGCCATTCTAACACCTGGATAGGTTTATTTTTTAACCATTCCATTGTAGATTTTGCTTTATGTTTTGGATCATTGTCTTGTTGGAAGACAAATCTCTGTCCCAGTCTCAGACTCCATCAGGTTTTCTTCCAGAATGGTCCTGTATTTGGCTCCATCCATCTTCCCATCAATTTTAACCATCTTCCCTGTCCCTGCTGAAGAAAAGCAGGCCCAAACCATGATGCTGCCACCACCATGTTTGACAGTGGGGATGGTGTGTTCAGGGTGAGGAGCGCTGTTGCTTTTACGCCAAACATAACATTTTGCATTGTTGCCAAAAAGTTCAATTTTGGTTTCATCTGACCAGAGCACCTTCTTCCACATGTTTGGTGCGTCTCCCAGGTGGCTTCTGGCAAACTTTAAACGACACTTTTTATGGAGATCTTTAAGAAATGGCTTTCTTCTTGCCACTCTTCCATAAAGGCCAGATTTGTGCAGTATACGACTGATTGTTGTCCTATGGACAGAGTCTCCCACCTCAGCTGTAGATCTCTGCAGTTCATCCAGAGTGATCATGGGCCTCTTGGCTGCATCTCTGATCAGTCTTCTCCTTGTATGAGCTGAAAGTTTAGAGGGACGGCCAGGTCTTGGTAGATTTGCAGTGGTCTGATACTCCTTCCATTTCAATATTATCGCTTGCACAGTGCTCCTTGGGATGTTTAAAGCTTGGGAAATCTTTTTGCATCCAAATCCGGCTTTAAACTTCTCCACAACAGTATCTCGGACCTGCCTGGTGTGTTCCTTGTTCTTCATGATGCTCTCTGCGCTTTAAACGGACCTCTGAGACAATCACAGTGCAGGTGCATTTATACGGAGACTTGATTACACACAGGTGGATTCTATTTATCATCATTAGTCATTTAGGTCAACATTGAATCATTCAGAGATTCTCACTGAACTTCTGGAGAGAGTTTGCTGCACTGAAAGTAAAGGGGCCGAATAATTTTGCACGCCCAATTTTTCAGTTTTTGATTTGTTAAAAAAGCTTGAAATATCTAACAAATTTCATTCCACTTCATGATTGTGTCCCATTTGTTGTTGATTCTTCACAAAAAATTACAGTTTTATATCTTTATGTTTGAAGCCTGAAATGTGGCAAAAGGTCGCAAAGTTCAAGGGGGCCGAATACTTTCACAAGGCACTGTAAAAACAACAGCATTTATCTGAAGTAGAAAGATTTTGTAACATACAATATATTCATCTTTGATCACAGGGATAAATTACATTTTACAATATATTCACAGAAAACGGTAAAACTAGTATTTTAAACTGTAATAATATTTCACAATATAGTTTAAACTGTACTTTTGATCAAATAAATGCAGCCCTGGTGAGCAGAAGAGATGTTAAAACATAAAAAAACCATACTGATCCCAAACGTTTGAACAGCAGTATGTACAGTATTGTTCAAAATAATAGCAGTACAATGTGACTAACCAGAATAATCAAGGTTTTTTGTATATTTTTTATTGCTACGTGGCAAACAAGTTACCAGTAGGTGCAGTAGATTCTCAGAAAACAAACAAGACCCAGCATTCATGATATGCACCCTCTTATGGCTGTGCAATTGGGCAATTAGTTGAATTAGTTGAAAGGGGTGTTCAAAAAAATAGCAGTGTGGCATTCAATCACTGAGGTCATCAATTTTGTGAAGAAACGGGTGTGAATCAGGTGGCCCCTATTTAAGGATGAAGCCAGCACTTGCTAAACATGCATTTGAGGAAAATGGGTCGTTCAAGACATTGTTCAGAAGAACAGCGTACTTTGATAAAGTTGATTGGAGAGGGGAAAACCTATAAAGAGGTGCAAAAACTAACTTCAGCTAAAATGATCTCCAATGCCTTAAAATGGAGAGCAAAACCAGAGAAACGTGGAAGAAAACGGATCCATAAAAAATATACTAAAAACCTTGATTAATCTGGTTAGTCACATTGTACTGCTATTATTTTGAACAATACTGTATATAATATATATATATCATGCATTTTATATGTATATGTACCACTTTATTTACAAAATATTAATCTGTTGGAGCGCTGGAGATGGAGATGAATATTTTGTAAATAAAGTGGAAAGCTCTCGTGACGCTTCATAACATTAAGGTTAAACCGCTGGAGTCCGTTCTTCGTACTTCACTTAATACATCTGAGATGATTTGACAGATCCCAGATCTTTTAATCATGATAACTGATCTCTGGCTAGTTCGGTTCTTCAAACGAATGATTAAGTTATCTGAGATTACTGCGTGTGTTCACTGAAGAGGGCAGATGCATTGATACTTGAAACCACGATCAGCAATGCAGCGATTGGCTGGCGCCAAGACAACGTAATGACATCATATAATTAAAAAAGCCACCTGGCAAAAACTTGACAAATTACACAAAATCCCCACAAATTTCTGGATCTTTATAAGGAAAAAGCCAAATGACCAAACCAACATAAAAGTTGGAATAGATCGTTTTTTTAACATGATTCCCAATTGTTTATATTCACGATTTTATAGTATTTGTACACCCTATACATTTTTATTTCAATATTTCAATTAAAGTCAGTTTGAAACAGATTTGACAGCATTAAAGTTTCTTAAGGGTCAAGATCAAGTTCTCCGCATCTCCTGCGCTGCATCAAGCCATCCCATAATATTCGTCATTACTCAAATTAATGCACGGCTCAGAGTAACGTTACAGCATGTGTGTAAGACTCCAATAAAATTTAAAAATAATTATTGCGTCGCAAATAAATCTCTCAATCAAGTGGCTGTGTCTATAGTATTATACACCTTTTACACAACATTATAATATTTTCAAATGCATTTTTATATTATTATTAAAAATTATTATTGCCCCAGGTTGTAATAAAGTAGCAGTGGCTGGGACAGATTTTCCATGAAATAAGCTGCTCCCGAACAGGTTTAAGTTTACGGACCTGTTGCTATGACAGCAAGTCTAGGATGAGCTTCGAAGAACCAAACAATCCAAGACCATGCCAAATCGTCAACAATCAAATCCAGCTAACTGAGTTAGTAACGTCACGAAAGAACAGACCCTGGAGTCACATGGATTACTTTAATGATGTCTTAGTTAATGAAGTGGTAGTTGCGTAGCTGTTAATGAAGGGACAGAAAGCTCAGATTTCATTAAAATATCTTTATGTTCCGAATGAGCAAAAGTCTTACGGGTTTGGAACGACATGAGGACGAGTAAACCCATTTTTGGGTGAACCATCCCTTTAATCGTGGCAGTCATTATCATTAACTTAAATTAAAAAAAAAAATTTAAAAAGATGATTGTCCTAGAACCACAATGTTGCGCATCAGAACTCTGTGGTAAGCACATCTCTCTCCAGAAAGGAAATGCAGGACATTGCCGTCTCTTCCATAGATTTGGACCAGCCTGCTAAGTTTCCCTCCACATAGGGCAGCACTCCAGAGGTCACCTGGTTGTAGTACGACACCTAGAAGAGCAGCCAGAAATGTTCAGATTCAGCAGGGAAGTGTTTTATTGTTTTTTACTGAGTTTCTGATGTTGGTACCTTGCAGGTTGAAAAGCCCACTTCGTGAATGAGGAATCCTGCACATTTAGCTTCGCTCCGAATGGAGTTCTCCTCAGGTGGAACGGTTGCTACAGTGAC
Source organism: Paracanthobrama guichenoti (assembly GCA_018749465.1). Lineage (NCBI taxonomy): Eukaryota > Metazoa > Chordata > Actinopteri > Cypriniformes > Gobionidae > Paracanthobrama > Paracanthobrama guichenoti. The sequence continues at coordinate 27,700,247 of CM031952.1, forward strand.
GGACCGGAGCGCTATGACATATGGGTCTCTGTGACAACAAAAATACAGTTTGAGCGTTACATTAAAGATTTGTTTATGTTATGTTAGTAGTGGAATCATACCCATTTTTGCAGGGTTGCCTTTTAGACAACAGGAACACGAAATCCCGACTTTTGCCTCCATTAACTGTGGCGCATTTAATGTGATAAATGGTTTCCTCCTCATCTGCTTTCTCCACTTCTTCGCTGCTCCTGGAGGAAGTACAGAAGGATGCAGATGATGAGAAATGCAATTTTATACGTCATTGCAATAACTTTAACACAGATAGAGGGATGCAGATCGCCTACAGATAGTTTTTGTCCCACTGTGGCCGTAACTGCAGGTCGGCGAGCAGAGAGAAGGCATGAAAAGCCGTCGTTTTGACCTCCATCTCAACTTTTAAACACAACATATCTGCTTCCTCGTGCACGTAAACTCCTACCTGCAAAAACAGTTATTTAAGCACTGTAGATACTTTCTAGGCATATTTAGGTGCATCAATAATAATAATACTTTTTTACATTTATATAGCACTTAAAAGAAACACAGTGATGACCTTATCGTTGATGTTACTGGCCTCCCAGCCCCGTTTTCCAGCTAAGACTGTGAGAGCTGCCACGTTGTTATACCCCAAATACACCTGCAGAGGGCAGTGATGTTACAGAAGGTTTTAATGACAAAGGGTTTGGAATTAGCATTATGTAGTATGCAATATGTAAACTTTCTTTATATACATACACACACACACACACAACACTGAAACAAACTCAAACACATTGGTTGCATCTGAAATCACATACTCTCGGAGTAGGTACTTCTTTTGAGGATTACTTTGGGACCACTAAAAAGTATGTTCTACATACATTGCCCAGCCAACAAAAAGTCTCTGTTTGGATTTAAATTGGCAAAACGCTTAAGAGTCTATGATCGGATCATTATTGCAGTGATTATGTTTCTAGCATGTTATATGTTTGGCAACAGTTCTTCTGACCCTAATTGATGGAGTGTGTAGCTTTTCAGTTCTTAAACAACCAGGAAGACACATTACGGCCATATTTCAGTATGAAAATGTCAAGGTCCATTAGGCACAAACTGTTAAAGAATGGTTGGGGGAAAAAACAAAAACTGATGATGCACCTCTTGATGGAAATAAATGCTGTGATGTTATTTCTATCAAGAGGCGCATCAATTTTTGGTCAGGATCTTGTATTGACAATGCAAGTGTCCAGCACTCTGTAAAGTCTCCTCAAGCACATTCCAAAGACTTTCAATGACTTTAAGGTCTGGACTCAAAAGGTGCCAATTCATGTGTGGAAATGATTCTTCATGATTCCCAACCATTCTTTCACAATTTGGGCCTAATTGATCTTGACATTGTCGTCCTGGAATATGACCATGACTAATTAATTGGAAATTATACCAATCATGATTTTCATGAGCAGTATTATTTTATTATGTTTTATTCATTATGTATCCAATGATTCTTTTAAACTGATTATTTAGTTAGTTAGTCACCTACCTACCTGATTACTTCTGTCCCAAGGCACAGAAATTGGTCCCTCATCTCTTGAGTACAAAATGTGTTTTCTGGGAAAATAAATTTGGTATGTTTTCTAAACAATTCGGCATGTTATATGCATATGCAAAAATAAAATCTGTACAAAAGGTACCTGGCCATGCGAATTCTCTTCCTGACAATAGCACCAAGAAATCGTCTTTCTCCATCCTGAAAAAAAATGAATAATATGATTTATGTTCCTTTAGTCAGGGTCAGAGCAATATATATATATCACACACACACACACACACACACACACACACACACACACACACACACACACACACACACACACACACACACACACACACACACACACACACACTATATTGCCAAAAGTTTTGGGATGCCTACCTTTACATGCAAATAAACTTTAATAACATCCCACTCTTAATCTGTAGGGTTTAATATGGAGTTGGCCCACCCTTTGCAGCTATAACAGCTTCAACTCTTTTGGGAAGGCTTTCCAAGGTTTAGTGAATTTTGCGTTTATGGGAATTTTTGACCATTCTTCTAGAAGCGCATTTGTGAGGTCAGGCACTGATACTGGACGAGAAGGCCTGACTCACAGTCTCTGCTCTAATTCATCCCAAAGGTGTTCTATCGGGTTGAGGTCAGGACTCTGTGCAGGCCAGTCAAGTTTCTCCACACCAAACTCACTCATCCATGTCTTTATGGACCGACGCTTTGTGGGAACAGGAAGGGGCCATCCCCAAACTGGTCCCACAAAGTTGGGAGCATGAAATTGTCCAAAATGTCTTGGTATGCTGAAGCATTAAGAGTTCCTTTCACTGGAACTAAAGGGCCAATCCCAACCCCTGAAAAACAACCCCACACCATAATCCCCCCTCCACCAAACTTTACACTTGGCACAATGCAGTCAGGCAAGTACCGTTCTCCTGTAAACCGCCAAACCCAGACTCATCCATCGTGACAGAGAAGCGTGATTGGTCACTCCAGAGAACATGTCTCCACTGCTCTAGAGTCCAGTGGCGGTGTGCTTTACACCACTGCATCTGACGCTTTGCATTGCACTTGATGATGTAAGGCTTGGATGCAGCTGCTCGGCCATGGAAACCCATTCCATGAAGCTCTCTACGCACTGTTCTTGAGCTAATCTGAAGGCTATATGAAGTTTGCTGAAAGTTGCACACTCTGCACCTCACTCTGTGATATTTTTACGCAACCTATCACGGTACTACGCTTGAATTCACTGAGCTCCTGAGAGCGACCCATTTTTTCAAAAATGTTCCTAGAAGCGTCTGCATGCCTAGGTGCTTGATTTGTGATTGGAGGGGTGTCCCAATACTTATAGTGTGTGTGTGTGTGTGTGTGTGTGTGTGTGTGTGTGTGTGTGTGTGTATATATATGCTATCGTGTTGTTGAATGTGTAGATAACTCACAAGAGTTGTGTAGGTGACATCAGGAAACGTCTGTTGCTCACCATCACGTTCTGGGATGTAATAAATCATAGAGGCGCTGTTGATGTGTCTTGGTGTCCCCTCATTCCACTCCTCACAGTTATACGCCTCCACCCGAACACCCACCTCCACACTGATGCGCAAAATAGGAGAACAATGTATTTAAATTATACCTCAGTTTATTATGTTTATATTTAAGCCAATATGAAGTCAAAATGGACCCTATTATTGTGAGGAGTGTGCAGGAAAACGATGTGTCAAATATTGCAAATGCATGTAGTCTTCTAAGGCACAGTTCACCTACAAGTGAAAATTCTATTTACTCACCCTTATGTTGTTCCAAACATGTACAAGTTTCTTTCTTCTGTTGAACAAAAAAAGAAGATATATTTTAAAGAATGTTGGTAATCAAACAGTTGACGGTAGCCATTCAATTCCATAGTATTCTTTTTCCTACTATAGAATTCAATGGCTACCATCAACTCTCTGGTTACCAACATTCATCAGAATATCTTCTTTTGTGTTCAACAGATGAAAGAAACTCATACAGGTTTGGAACAACATAAGGGTGAGTAAATGATGACCAATTTTTCATTTGTGAGTGAATCATCCCTTTAACAGTACAGTCATTTTGTTCAGGATTGCATTTCTACAGCAGTCAGGTTTACTGTACCTGGTCTGAAAGGTATTATTGACCATGGCTTTAAACGCCAGTCTGTCTCCGACACTGGATGGACCTCGAAAGCGGAACATGTCCACAGCTCCAAGAGAGGGATAGCAGCCACACAAACGACTAGAAAAACACATATATAAGATGAAATACACATACATTAGTCCCAGTAAAGAACTACTCTACCCATAATCCCAAGGAGCAATCCCAATATTACACCATGAAGAGATGTTGCTTTTACCACAGCAACGTAAAATCAAAATCAACTCCCATGAAGCACTGTCAGTCTTACACTCTCAAACCACTTTAGTATTTGTATACATTATGGTCAAAAGTTTGGAATAATTAAGTTTTTTTAAAGTCTCTTATGCTCACCCAGGCTGCATTTATTTAAAAATACAGTAAAAACAGCAATATTGTGAAATATTATTACAATTTAAAATGACTGTTTTCGATTAGAATATATTTTCAAATGTAGTTCATTCCTGTGATATCAAAGCTGAATTTTCAGCATCATAACTGCAGTCTTCAGTGTCACATGATCCTTCAGTAATCATTCTAATATTGGATCTTCTGGGCTGTTTCTATATAATCAATTATTTTATATTTTACTGTTGGCTATAGTCCTATTCGGATGGTAATTGTTTCTCATGGACGTCCGTAAAAACACATTTGCATGCCACCTCAGTGATAAATTCGTGCATTCGGATGGAGATTTATTCCCGGAGGAGGAGCGAGTTTTGTGATCCTGCGCACCTGTGAACCTGCTCACGTGGTCAGTCGAGTGATTGTCATATGCTTGGAATAATAAGAATAAAATAATATTTAATTTAATAACAGGAAATTATTAATTGTTTATTTAAATCTCCTGTTTAAAAATAGGAAGGTGTCATTTTAAAAATGTGAAAATGAGCAGAAATAAGTTAATACAATGCTGCAAATTTAACCTATATAACGTTAATTCCTGCTGTAATAACGGCTCATTTCAAATGTTTATGTGTCTTTCTTCTCTTTCTCTTTTGAGTGGTGATGAAAGATTATTCTTGTAAATACTTTCCAGCATTTCAGTAATAAGAGTGTAGGCTATAGATCTTTAAAATGCATCCAAATTACAGCGACACGCAACGATACGGTGCTCTGCAGTGGTCAAAAAGGATATAAGCAGTTAATTTTGAAGTGATCTCTGCTTCTTGAAAACTCAGAGATGTGGATTCGGACGGCAATTAAATTACCACACGACCTTGGTGTTTGTCAAAAAAACTGACCTCCCATCATTGTTGAAATGATGGGAGGTCAGTCTGTTCCTGGGCTCTTATCAAGGCTGACGGCAGGTGATCTCAGCTCTAGCCAACTTGGACGTCCATCCAGGTACTGAGCCTGGTCAGTACCTGGATGGAGACCAACTGGGAAAACCAGGTAGCTGCTGGAAGAGGTGTTAGTGAGGCCAGCAGGGGTGCTCACCCTGTGGTCTGTGTGGGTCCTAACACCCCAGTATAGTGATGGGGACACTGTACTGTAACAAGCACCGTCCTTCGGATGAGACGTTAAACCGAGGTCCTGACTCTCTGTGGTCATTAAAAATCCAATGGCACTTCTCGTAAAAGAGTAGGGGTGTAACCCTGGTGTCCTGGCCAAATTCCCTTCATTGGCCCTTACCAGTCATGGCCTCCTAATAATCCCCATCCACTGAATTGGCTCTATCACCCTCTCTCCTCTCCACCTATAGCCGGTGTGTGGTGAGCGCACTGTGGCTGCCGTCGCATCATCCAAGTGGATGCCACACACTGCTGGTGGTTGAGGATAGACCCCAGACATGAGTGTAAAGCGCTTTGGGTGTGCAGTAGTACATATGAACGCGCTATATAAATGCCTCATTCATTCATTCATCTATGGTGCTTCACGCATAATTTGTCTTTTTGAAAATTTTACAAATCTTAGAGCTGTTTGGTTTGGTCCCAGTTCGGTCCCAGTTGCGCTATGATAACACCCAGCATGAACGTGCAAGCATACCTGGCTGCTACTGTAGCCACATTCTCCATCCAGGCCATGATCTGTCCACCAAAAGTGTTTCCATGGTGATTGGCGTGTGGCGGCAGGACCAGCTCGATGCTCTCAACCCGCGTGAGCTCGATCGACACCACTGGCGTGATGGGTTTCCTGCTACACAGTCCTGAAATGCCAACAAATGCCGTTTAGCATGCAGTTTATCAGCAGCAATGTTTTGGATTGACATGCACATTGACTCATGACTGGAACTGATCCAATTGCCAGGTTGTTGTGGATCCAGTGGAGTCTCGTATCTGTCCTCTGGCTGACACTTTCAAGGGATTCCTTCCACTGGAGAGTGCGTTTGGGAGGGGATTTTAATATCAAATGTTCCACCGGTTGTTCTTTCAGAATTTATTACCACACCACCTATGAAGTTTGTTTCCATGACACATGGTGAAGTTATCAGGAGTTCAATCCCCTGAAGTAACCTAAGGGTGTGACATAATGGCTCATGGGTTACATTCACAATGCAAGCCTTACCCCTTGGTTTCACAGACAAGGCTTAAGCTAGTCTCAGACTAAAATGCATGTTTGAGCAGTTTTAACTGAAAGCAACGTGCACTGGTATGTCATAAACATATCAGTGCCATTGTTTTGTCTCAAGATGCACACCAGTAATGCTTTTTTTCTAAGGCACGTTTATAAAAGCCACTTAAACGCCCTAACTGAACTAAGACCTTATTCTGGCTTAATCCACAGAATCCAGTCATAAAAACTCAAAGGTCTTCACAACATCCCGTTAAAATAAAAGTTCTGTTTAGCTTGAAGATATTGTGAAATATATTACTGTTGTACACTATATCTCAATGTAATAATATTAATAACACTATTAATAATAACACTATATTATTAAATCTTTATTTTTTAAAGATATAATCACAAGTTTTAATTTGAGCAGTAAAGCTCTGTTGTGCAGCACTTTGCTTGCTTGACAAAAAAAAGATTAATTTCATAATTATGATTAAAAGATAATTCCTTCATTTGAATACACAACACAGAATTTCTGGAGAATTTTTTTATATATTATGTCAGATCATTTATTATGTATTCGTACCAAGGTCGATAACTATAACGATAAAGATATGGTTCTAAAAATCGCCATAAATAGGCTAATATATCCTGATAATTGTGAAATATTAACTCGCAATCGTGAGAAAAAAAATCTGAATTGCGAGAAACAAAAATGGCAGAATTGCAAGAAAAATGAACAAAATGTCAGAATTACAAGGGAAAAAAGTCAGAATTATGAGAAAAAAATTTCTTACAGAATTAATATAAAAATCTGAATTAATATAAAAATTGTTTTTATGAATTCAATTAATTAGACATGCTCTTTGATTATTACAATTTAATTTAACCATTAAAATTGAGTCCAAAAAAATGTAAACAGAAAAAAATGTAATAAAAAAATAAAAAATAAATAAAAAAATCGAATGGAATTTGGGAAAAAATTAAACGGATTTCATAGGGCCTAGATATTTCTCCACTGTCACACGGAGGTACACACTGAGGCCACTGAAGTCGGCTTTTACACATTCATTTATAATGTGATGTGCCATGGAAGCCGGCAAATCTGAGTGAAAAGAAGGATGCAGATGAAGAGAAAGAGTAATTTTCTCATGCAGCTTTCGCTCAAGTTCATATTTCATATTTCAAGTTCGATCATATTAGCAAGTGTGAATGGCAAAAAAAAAATTCACATGAAATGCGATTTTTTAGAAATCTGTTTTGAGCTACATTTACTTTTGCCTGCAGTCTGCAGTAGATCACTGGATTCAGCAACCTTAGCAGCCGTGACCCATCACTGCTGCGCCACACACCATCTCAGAACCTCATAAATAGACTCAGGTATATACTACCTTAATGGCAAAGCTCAAGTAAAGCACTAACCCTTGTCTTGAAGGTTGTAATAGTCCTTCATGAGGTTCTTGAAGGCCGCTTCATTGTAGAGACGGAGCCGCCGCCTCTCTGAAGCTAGTGAATGTTCCAGCATTTCCTCTATGGAGCCCTGAACGTCCAAGGGTCTCAGAGACACCTGAAAAAACATTAATATTTGTTTCAAAGCACATGTATTGTGTGCTGACTTTCTTTTAAATCTGATCAAATGTTCCAGTCTTGAGTTATTTGAGATCTGGGTTATGATAAGACATTTCAAACTAAAAGTAATAAATCAAATGCGAAGTTAAGAGTTTTACTTGGTATTTTAAAGCAATATTCTTTATACTAAAATGAGTGTCTGCAGCTACTGTTGCACATGAAAATGTGATGTTCATAAAAAATATACAAAAACAATCAATATTCATAGTAAATGAAAATATCTAAGAATCTTCTTATGCTATAAGTATGATGTAATTCATACTGATGATAAAAACGCCAAATTTTACAACTGTAATCCATATTTGTCCTGTTTGATCATTAATTTAGCTAAGCTGACTAATTAGTATTTACTTAAACGTGAAGCATTCACAATAAAACACACAAAATGTTTACATGTTTTCATAATTTAGCTTGTTTATAACAAAATACAGTACGGTATAGTTTTTTTTGCTCACCAAGGCTGCATTTATATGATCAAATATACAATAAAACAGTAATATTGTGAAATATTATTACAATTAAAAATAACTGTTTTCTATTTGAACATATTAGAATGTAATGCATTTCTGTGATTATTTTCAGCATCATTCCTCCAGTCTAATATGCAGATTTTCTGCTCAAGAAACATGTCTTAATGGTCGTGCTGCTTAATATTTAGTGGAAACACAGATCCCTAACTTTTGATCGGTTGTGGAATACTTAGATTTGAGTAGGCTTAATAGGGTAATTTCCCCTAAATTCTAGGATGCATTCTTTGCAGCGCCGTTTCCTCACCTTGTGTGTTCCTGTCGGTTTGGCGACGAATGTAGAGAAGGCCACACAAACCCTCTCCGTCACCCCGCTGAGCACTTCCTGGACTGTTACATAGATGCCCACCTGAGAACACAGAGGCCTGATCAGTCAAGTCAAAGTCAGCTTTATTGTCAATTCTGCCATACGTACAGCACATACATACAGAGAATTGAAATTCTATGACTCTCAGACCCTAGGTGCCTGACAACAACAAAACAATAACAACAAAAGTTTAACAGTGACAACAACAGAAGAAAGATTAAAAAAAGATGGATAAAGTGAATTATAGAGGTAAAGTGGCGATGGCAAATAGTGCAAACAATGGTAACAATAGTGCAATTTCAGATTGAGTCAGTGCAGGTATAAAATAAAATTATAAGAGTGTGTGCAAAAAAAAAGAGACTGTAAGAGTCTGTGTGCAAAAATAGTCTGTGTGCAAAAAAAAAAGAGTCTGTAAGAGGGGAGACCAATTCCTCAGAGAGACAATATATGAGGTAGATGAAGGGAGGGGAACGGGGGGTGATTCCCAGATCAGGTGCGTGGGGCAGAAGAGGGGAGGGTCGGCAGAGTCGGGAGGGAGTTCAATGCCCTGACAGCTTGGGGAATGAAGCTGTCCTTCAGTCTGCTGGTCCTTGCTTGGAGACTACGAAGCCTCCTCCCTGATGGCAGCAGACTGAAGAGGCTGTGCGATGGGTGGGTGGGGTCTCTCGCAATGATGAGGGCTTTGCGGGAGAGGCGGGAGTTATAAATGTCCTGGAGGGTGGGAGAGAGACACCAACGATCTTCTCAGCTGCTCTCACTATGCGCTGAAGTGCTTTACGGCAGGATGCGTTGCAGGCGCCGTACCACACAGTGATGCAGCTGGTCAGAATGCTCTCGATGGTGCCTCTGTAGAAGGTGTGCATGATGGGGGCTGGGGCTCCGGCTCTTCTCAGCTTGCGGAGAAAGTAGAGTCGCTGCTGTGCTTTCTTGGTCAGTGCTGTGGAGTTGGCGGTCCAGGAGAGGTCCTCTGTGATATGCACACCCAGGAATTTGGTGCTCCTCACCCTTTCCACGGTCACACCGTTGATGGTCAGAGGAGCGTGCTGGGTGTGCATTCTCCTGAAGTCAACAACAATCTCCTTCGTCTTCTCCACATTCAGAGAGAGATTGTTGTCGCCACACCACCTGGCCAGGCGGCTCACCTCGCCTCCTGAAGTTCGCCTCATCATCGTTGCTAATGAGACCAACTACGGTCGTGTCGTCCGCAAACTTGATGAAGAGATTGCTGTTGTGTATGGGTGTGCAGTCATGTGTCAGCAGAGTGAAAAGGAGGGGGCTCAACACACATCCCTGAGGGGCTCCAGTGTTCATGATGATGGAGCTGGATGAGTTACTGCCGACCCGAACTGCCTGAGGTCTTCCCGTCAGGAAGTCCAGCAACCAGTTGCACATCGATGTGTTGAGTCCCAGCTGTGACAGTTTTTGAGTGAGCTGTAGAGGGATGATTGTATTGAATGCTGAACTAAAGTCTATGAACAGCATTCTGACATAAGTGTCTTTATTTTCCAGGTGAGTGAGTGCTGAATGGATGGTGGTGGCGATGGCGTCATCGGTCGAGCGTTTTGACCGATATGCAAATTGGTAGGGGTCCAGGGAGGGGGGGAGGACAGACTTAATGTGGTGCATGACTAGCCGCTCAAAGCACTGGGATGCATTATAGTTATCTTGTTAATATTTAATACTGTGTAAATGTGTTTCGTCTGGTTTTACCTCCATACTTGTGTTGAAAGCCCTGTTAACTCTGGCTTTTATATTGATAACCTGCCCAACCCTGAAATACAGAGATATGATATGATATGATATAATATAATAAGAGATAAATATACCACATAACACAAGATACTTCTGGAACAAAATTCTCTAGCCCTAAACCTTAGTTTATATACCTATAAGCATGACCTTTAAGGTTCACATCAAGGACGATAACTATGATGATAAGCATAAAGACACTAAAAATCTGTATATATATATATATATATATATATATATATATATATATATATATATATATATATATATATATATATATATATAAAAACACCAAAACTACACTCACCTAAAGGATTATTAGGAACACCATACTAATACTGTGTTTGACCCCCTTTGGCTTCAGAACTGCCTTAATTTTATGTGGCATTGATTCAACAAGGTGCTGAAAGCATTCTTTAGAAATGTTGGCCCATATTGATAGGATAGCATCTTGCAGTTGATGGAGATTTGTGGGATGCACATCCAGGGCACGAAAGGTCCTGCTTCCACCACATCCCAAAGATGCTCTATTGGGTTGAGATCTGGTGACTGTGGGGGCCATTTTAGTACAGTGAACTCATTGTCATGTTCAAGAAACCAATTTGAAATGATTCGAGCTTTGTGACATGGTGCATTATCCTGCTGGAAGTAGCCATCAGAGAATGGGTACATGGTGGTTATAAAGGGATGGACATGGTCAGAAACAATGCTCAGGTAGGCCGTGGCATTTAAACGATGCCCAATTGGCACTAAGAGGCCTAAAGTGTGCCAAGAAAACATCCCCCACACCATTACACCACCACCACCAGCCTGCACAGTGGTAACAAGGCATGATGGATCCATGTTCTCATTCTGTTTACGCCAAATTCTGACTCTACCACCTGAATGTCTCAACAGAAATCGAGACTCGCGAGACATTTTCCAGTCTTCAACTGTCCAATTTTGGTGAGCTTGTGCAAATTGTAGCTTGTGCAAATTTGTAGTGGAGATGAGTGGTACCCGGTGGGGTCTTCTGCTGTTGTAGCCCATCCGCCTCAATACTGGATGTTTTTCCCTTTTCACACCATTCTTTGTAAACCCTAGAAATGGTTGTGCGTGAAAATCCCAGTAACTGAGCAGATTGTGGCATGGTTGTTGGTGCCAGACGGGCCGGTCTGAGTATTTCACACTCAAAATTGCTTAAATCACCTTTCTTTCCCATTCTGACATTCAGTTTGGAGTTCAGGATATTGTCTTGACCAGGACCACACCCCTAAATGCATTGAAGCAACTGCCATGTGATTGGTTGATTAGATAATTGTATTAATGAGAAATTGAACAGGTGTTCCTAATAATCCTTTAGGTGAGTGTATAACAATAGGCACAGAGAAACGATATTGTAGGAATCACAGAAAACACTGACAGCCAATCAGAATCCACCCTGCTTTAAAGAGCTCGAGCATTTATGCTGAGTTTCCTAGGTAAAAACTGCACATGAACGCCGTCCCCTTTCAAAATTTGAATGCGATGAGCTCGTAATCACAATTTAAGAAGTGGGAATTATCAAATTTCCGATAGCACCTGAAGGCGGTATTAAAGCGACAAAACTGCAGCGCGAGCTTGTAATAAACAGAACGATATCTGCTGGTGTGGACACTAATATAGCTATCTTTATGAGTGTAGTTATCGCTCTTGGTGTGAACAGGCCTTAAACCTATCTCTAAAATCTGATTGGTGTTGTTTCAGGACCAACAATAAGTAAATGAAGTGATAAGGGAGTGGGACACAGTAACGTTACCTCACTGTCTCTTCAAACTGGATATCATCCATGGAAGCCGTTACACACGCCATTCCTGCATGTCTTTCAGCTTAAAAGAAGAAATGAAGACAGATTTATAACACAGACCACTATATGAACCCTCAAAAATGGCTATACACGTTGTTATTACATTGTTCAACTTTGCTTGTCACCGGTATTTATATTTCATGTGTCTAACTGGAGCAGAAACAGGAAGGAGATGAAGAGGACACGTGTAAATCATTCATGTGTGTCTTCCTCGAGCCCTCTTTTCTTCCGACAGTGGCGGACACAAATGGATTCACGCAAGATTTAAGGGTGAAAGGTGTATGGATGGTAGTTACTTTCCTTGTTTATAGTCCAAAGTTGACTGCTTATCCCAGCCTACTCTTGATGGCTTGATAACACACTAGGGTGTTTTGGAAAAAGGACATTTTTACTGCTTTGGCAGGTCAGTCAGGCAGAGCCGTTGTTGTTTTTGCAATCGCTGTGACATTAGCAAGATTAAGACACTTTTATTATGATATTTAAGTAATTTAGCATTTATTATTTAATATTTTTATGTTTTGTAGCTATATACAGGATGATAATTATTAAGGGAAATAAATGGAATTTAGTTGTAGTTGACACCTTTACCTAAGACATTATGCCAATGGAGTAAACATATATAATATTTAATGATTATATTCTGAAAATGTTTTCATTAATATCACTATTGATTCCTGTGGTTTAATCTGATTTTACTGTAATTTGTATTGTATAAAGCACTATATATATATATATATATATATATATATATATATATATATATATATATATATATATATATATATATATATATATATATATATATATATATATATATATAAAACTTTTGTAATATTGTAATATTTCACAATTAAGAATAATTGAATAATGATAATAAATTAATATTTTATTTAATGGATTATTTAATATTTAATGGGTTAGAATAATTTAATAAATATTTTAATTATTTAATAATTTTTTTTTAGAATAATATGAATTATGTATAATCTTAAAGAGATACATGTGAATTTTACTAGTTGTAGGAAGGTGTATATTTTTAATTTAACCGATGTCATAATAGCAACAAAATTTACATTCAGACCGAATAATTTAACTCAGTTGGTCAACAGGTTATGAAGATGCTTGAAATATTAAATATAAACTAAATTAGCCTTTTTAGTTTTAGTAACCAAATTAATTAAAACACCTCCAACACCAAGCCATTAGAGGTCTTCTGTCCCAGTTCTGAAAGGGGGCATGGTCTGACTTTTTACTTCAAATTAAAAACAATATTTGTATACAAATCGAAAAAATGTATACATATTATTATTCAATGACAAAACATGACATTATTTAAATGAAAAAAAAAAGTAAATTTGGAATAAATCTCACAAATGTTAATGTCAAGACGAGAGTCGAGAGCATAACCATTCAATAAATGTGTAAGGGAATCAAGCAAACAACCTTCTGCATGGTTACCACCAACCCTGATCTCCAGTCCCACAGTCCCGCTCACCTGCCAGACAGGCGATAGTGTCCATCCACTTCAGCAGCTGTCCTGCACCCAGTTCTCCCTGGTGGTTGGCATGGCAGGGCAGGATGGACTGGCACATCTGCACCTTTACCGGGCCGGACCCATTCCTCCGTCCTTTCTCATGGGATTCGTCCGTGTCTAACACTCTTCTTGACCAGTTCTGATCCATGAAGTCTTGTTCAGAAATATGGAGTGTTGAAATGATGGGAGGTCAGTCTGTTCCTGGGCTCTTATCAAGGCTGACGGCAGGTGATCTCAGCTCTAGCCAACTTGGACGTTCTGTGGGACCATGTGATGTGCACCAAACGGCCGAGCTGAATATCTGAGCTACTACAAGCTGCAGGACAGCATGTCTCTGCACACAATCACACCTGCCCTTCAGTTGCTTTTATGAGGCATGGATTGTGATGTAATCACCATGTGTGCGTTTTATTAACTTGTGAGAGCCATAAAGTGTGGACTGATGTAATATGGCAGGAGCTCTGTTGCACCAAAACAGCAAGGAAGACACCAAGAAAACTATAATGATGATTATATTAGTGTGCACACCAATGCATTGTAAAGGTCTGTTTATTCTAAACGTTTTATACACTGCCCGGCCAAAAAAAGTCACTGTTTGGATTTAAATAGGCAAATGCTCAGGACTCTATGATTGGATTGTTTGATCGGATCATTATTGCAGTGATTATTATGTTTCTAGCATGTTATATGTTTGGCAACAGTTCTTTATAACCCTAATTGATGGAGTGTGTAGCTTTTCATTTTCACAATGTAGGAATATTCCTGGATGACAGTGTCAAGATTCATCAGGCTCAAATTTTTAGCATTTAGTGTTTTATTTATTATAAACACTTTAAGTGTGCTATGAAAAAAAGTGTTAATTATTTGTTGAATTGTTTTGAGTGCGACCGTTTCATTGTGTACAGAAAGAATTTGTCTCTTTCAAGGAAAGTCTGTTCACTCGGCGGCCATATTTGCAACGCCTCCGGGCAGCTATTTTGGGCATCCAAGACCAAGTCCTATCTATTTGAACGGGGAAATCCTGAAATCTCAAAAACTGCTTGACGAACTCACAATTAAATAACCTATTTCAAATCGGCAGCAAAATCTGACATGAACTGTCCCATAAATGTTGTTTCTTATGCTCAAATAAGCATTAAAAAGCTTATTTTTCAGGCCAGACGAGCCAGTGAGCATGTGCTAAGTCCTAAGCATAAGTCCCAGGTTTCTATGGGAACCGGAGCTTCTAATGGCAGCTGCAATGACTTTATCAATCAGCAATTGGCTCTTTTACCTAGAAGGCGGGAAGTATTCCGCCATATTGTATTGCAGTTTCTTCCATTCAACTAATAGGAGTGAACCATGGTGCAGGTATGACATCACTTTGTAGGCCAACTGGCAGTTAGCATCACGCTGGTTCCCTTTCCATACGATTTTAGATTATCGCTAAAAACAAGCTCTGTGATCAACATAAGCTTACGATACGTGCATGTTTTGTCCATCAAGATAATTATCACAGATGAACACAACTTTACGAATTTTGAAGCTTAAATGCAGTCGCCAGAAGTAAAAAGCTAAAGGGGGGCTATAAGCGGACTACACCACAGTCCCACGATTTCAGCGTCACCATCACTAAGCATCCGACAACTCTTTCAGTTTTATCAAACACATTTTGCCTGAAAGTTTGAGTTAGACTAGTTTATAAGAGCACAATTATGAGCATAATGAGGCTATAAAAGTGCTTGTTTGGCGTGATGGCGTTTAATCTCGACAGCCTCTGTAGTCCCGTTTAGCAACTTGTTAGCAACCGCCTTTTTACGTAGACACGTAACAGCTTCAAAAAATCACGAGTGGGGTAATACAGATGTATTTTATGTCGTAGAATAAAACGTGAAAGTGTTTTGAGCTTGTGTTCACCACAGACCTTATTTCAGCCATTCAAAAAAACCCCCCAAAAAACATTGACTTCGGGACGAGGGAACCGGAAGTGCTAAAATGCTAACTCGCTTCTGTGTTTTGGCCTACAAAGTGATGTCATACTTTGCTCTACTCCTCCGGCGTTGTTTAAGGTAAGCAGGATTTTTATTTCCTGTGGCTGTGCAGGCTCTTTTATTGTATATGACAGTGTAAACAGCTCAATAACCATTTTATTTAAAGGCTAGGTTTATGTCCGCTGCATTGCGATTGCAAGCAGTATAATGTCATAAATGTGATGTGCAGTCAAATGTCCCGGTGTCTGCCGTTTAAACGAGTGTTCTCACTGATGCACTCACTTGATGCGCTTTGTGGAGTTTTGCCGTGTTTTACAGACTAGAGAAACCCCCAACCTAAAACATCTTCCTGTGTCCTGTTTAGTGGACACTAGCTTAACCCTCATCCCTCCCTTACACTTTGTAACAAATCCTTCCCTCGAGGGTCAAAATGACCCGAAGCCCTAAAATTATATTTTTTAAAATGCAATTGTTTTGAAATTTTATTTACCTTTAAATTACTAGATTTGATCAATAAATAATCATTTAAGCACATTTTTCACATTCTTTCAGCTTATATTCAAAATAACCCTTTCATAATTTAATGCAACTCAAAATATCTTACATTGGGTGTCTTTGCCGACCTCTTATGGGGAAAAAAAGATAATATAACATGGTATTTAACGACTCCTGCCACTAGATGGCCTTATAGCTCTATATGGAGCGGATGAGCTGTTCCGCTCGGTCCTAAAGTCAGTTCTTTCAGTATGCATTCAGATACATTATAAAATAATTTTTAGGTAGTTTTAGCATTTTTAGCTTTAACTTTGAGCATTTCTAGGTTGTTCTATTTGTACTGAAGCATTCCATTCATTCCTAAGGGGGTCAAATTGACCCGCGAGAGAAGAATTTGTTACTTTTTTCAATTTCAACCACAAAACTCCTCAAATTCAGTCTTTTTTGTGTGTGTGTGTTCGTGGTTCAAGTGCGATCAAAGAACACTTAAAACACTGAAATGTTTTGGTCAAAATGACCCAAGGGAAGGATGAATGCATTTATAATATAATTTATAAACACTTTTTGTTATACTGGTTGAAACTCTACTCATATCCTGATAGCAATCAGTAATAGAAGTGGTCTAAATATCAAAACATGTACAGTTATGCTCAAAATTAATACCACCCTTGGTAAATATGACCAAAGAAGGCTGTGAAAATAAATCTGCAATGTTAATCCTTTTGATCTTTTGTTTTAAAAATCTAACCTATATTGGAGAATAAGAATTTTAAATGGGGAGAAAATCTCATTATGAAATAAATGTTTTTCTCTAATACACATTGCTCACAATTAATCATACCATTTTATTCAATACTTTTTGCAACCTCCTTTTCCCAAGATAACAGCTCTGAGTCTCCTATAATGCCTGATGAGTTTGGAGAACACCTGACAGGAGATCAGAGACCATTCCTCCATACAGAATCTCTCCAGATCCTTCAGATTCCCAGATCCATGTTGGTGCTGCTTCTCTTCAGTTCACCCACTCATCTTCTAGGGTTCAGGTCAGGGACTGGGATGGCCATGGCAGAAGCTTCATTTTGTGCTCAGTGACGCGTCTTTGTGTTGATTTTAGTGTTTGTTTTGGATCACTGTCCCCACTGTTAATCTTTCTTCCAGAGATTCTGGACATTTTGTTCAGATACATGGTATCATGGATTCTAGCAAATACCAACAGATAAAAAATTAAAACTTGACTGTCCCAGCTAGAAATCTTATAATGGGCCAAGGTTGGATCTTCCAACAGGACAGTGATCCAAAACAAACATCACAATCAACACAAAGACGCGTGAGCACACTGAGCACAAAATGAAGCTTCTGCCATGGCCATCCCAGTCCCTGACCTGAACCCTAGAAGATGAGTGAGTGAACTGAAGGGAAGCAGCACCAACATGGATCTGGGAATCTGAAGGATCTGGAGAGATTCTGTATGGAGGAATGGTCTCTGATCTCCTGTCAGGTGTTCTCCAAACTCATCAGGCATTATAGGAGAAGTCTCAGAGCTGTTGTCAAAAAGTATTGAATAAAAGGGTATGATTAATTGTGAGCAATGTGTATTAGAGATAAACATTTATTTCATAATGAGATTTTCCCTGTTTAAAATTCTTATTCCCCAATGAAAGGTTAGATTTTTGTAATGTAAAAAAAAAATAAAGATCAAAAGGATTAACAACGCAGATTTATTTTCACAGCCTTCTTTGGTAATATTTACCAAGGGTATGAATAACTTTGAGCACAACCGTATATAGCATTCAGCAATTGCCTACCCTACCTTTAACACACAATCACACACAGTCTGTTAAACAGCAATGAGAAGCTTTATATCAGTATAGTATATACAAAACTTCTCTGTGTATTTACAAAAGTCAACACAAGGTAGAAAATGAACACTTCACAAAATCCAAAATTAAACATCAAATAAGTCAAATGAAAATACACTTATGATAGGGTCTCTCTTGTCATCAGGCAAAAATCTGGGGCAAAAAGGGCAAATGTTATTACAAATAAACACGAAAACACCTCAGATATTGTACAGTATTGTTTTAAATAATTCACAGAGACACAGATTAATCAGATCCCCAAGCTATAAAAAAATTCACATATATATATATATATATATATATATATATATATATATATATATATATATATATATATATATATATATAGAAATTTCATAATAATATTAATAATAATAATGATAATTCCACTTGAAGAAAAAAAAAAAGAAAGCAAATCACAGTTTCTCCGGGTGACACAACAACGGCTGTATAAATAAGTTGATTATTAGAATGACAGATGTACGGAATTATAATTCCCATCCATGTGCCCTTCCTCTGAATGGACCAGTTTCCATTTTCCATTAAATCGTCCTTGCTTCCCGTATTCACATGCAAAGATTTTCATAAAGAAAACGTAATATAAGAGCAGTAAACGTTGTATCTGTGTATGTCACATGATTAGGAGGATTCTCAAAACATGTTAGAAATATTCTTCGGTGACTGCGACTGCGATCTTGTGGAGTTGCTCAGTTCAGTTCCGGCGTCACCCAATTAAGATGGCGAAATGGCGCACAATGGATTTTTTTTAGTGTACATATGGAATGGCTGTTCTTCGTAGGCATCGTCCTGAAAAATAAATCTCCTGTATATACAGACAAAACTCTGTGTGTTGATCAGATTGGACTGCATTTGAGGAGCACGGATGTCTGAAGGCCGAATGCAGTACGAAATGATAAATTACAGACGTCAACACATTTCCATTAGCGACAACTCAACCTGTTTCAATAAAATACGAATCGAACTCTCTCGTCGATGACACAAAGATGATTATGACTCAATTACAGTGCGTGTTTGCTGGGAAATTGATTTTTATCATTGTGATTCTGCACAAGGTTACCTGATCTGTCGTTTTACGAACTCGACCCCCGTTGCATCTCAAGTGTTTCCTGCGATAAATCCACTTCCATAGATCTGTCGATTTACATCATATTTAAAGAAAATATGATTTGTTTTTGTTAAAAACACAGTTCAAGTCCATAGTCTTTCTTTCAAGCTCGTACAAGGATCAATATACGTCCTTTCACACACACATGCACATGTAACTTTGAATGTACACCCACATATATACACAAAGATATACGTAAATATAGACAGGTTGTTGGTTCGTCGTTCTCGTCCCAACGTGGTTCAGCGTTGTCCGTCGGTGTGACGTGGCCGAGGAGGTGAAAGAATGATCTTTGAAAACAAAAGAAACAAAGGAAGGAGGGAGAAAGGAGAGGCTTGGACCCATATTCTTCAGAGAGCAGAAGAGGGCTGGCTACAGCGCGCTTGCACAAGTTCTGTGTCATGTGGTGGGATCCACCTGGACTTCCAAATGAGGTCTTCACACACTCATGGTCATGTTTGGAGAATACTACAAGGACACAGAAGTTAAAAAAAGAGTTTGAGTGTGTTTTTGAGAACTTTAAAGAGGCCATACCATACACTTTTAGCATTATATTTTGTTGGCCTGCCCTTAATAGTTGACCAAACGTTAGTCGATGAGAAGTGGCTTGGTTGATAAGTATTTTAATTGGTCTGTGACATAGAAATACATACATAGATGCCTCATTAGTGACCAGACTA
This sequence comes from Paracanthobrama guichenoti, assembly GCA_018749465.1. Taxonomy (NCBI): domain Eukaryota; kingdom Metazoa; phylum Chordata; class Actinopteri; order Cypriniformes; family Gobionidae; genus Paracanthobrama; species Paracanthobrama guichenoti. Next base: position 27,720,132 of record CM031952.1, read on the forward strand.
GCTGCTAATTGTGGTCAGAATTATTAGCTCCTTGGTAAATATGATCAAATATGGCTATAAAAATAAAAAGCAAAAACATTTATATTCAAACCTTTCATTGAAGTGAAAGAATTGAAAGTGGGGGGAAAATCACATTATGAAACAAATGTTTTTCTCCAAAACACGTTAGACACAATTATTGGCACCCCTAGAATCTTTTATCAGTAAAATATATATTCCCAATAATATATATATATATTTTTTTAATCACACCAGCACCGTGACTATGGGCATGAAATTGTCTAGCTATGACTTCTTGTTTCACAGGAATATAAATATGAGGAAACACAAAGACCAAATTCCCTTAATCATCCATCAGAATGAGTAAAACCACAGAATATAGTTCTGATGTGCAGCAAAAGATTGTTGAGCTTCACAAAATAAAAAGTGTCTGTAAGAAAATAGCTAAAGCATTGAAAATCCCCATTTCCTCCATCAGGGCAATCATTAAGAAGTTCAATCAACTACAGATGTTAGGAATCTGCCTGGAAGAGGACGCGTGTCTATATCGTCCTAATGCACGGCGAGGAGGAGAGTTTGAGTGGACAAAGACTTTCCAAGGATCACAGATGGAGAATCACAGAGATTAGTTGAGTCTTGGGGTCAGAAAGCCTTTCAAAAAAATCTAACGACCCCTACATCACCACATGTTGTTTGGGAGGGTTTCAAGAAAAATCCTCCTCGCTCATCCAGAAACAAACTCCAGCATATTCGACTGGAACTTCAGACGGGATCCGGTTCTGTGGTCAGATGAAAAAAAAAAAAACCAGATGGGTTTGGTGCAAGCAGGGATAAAAATATACTGCTGGATCTTTAATGCTGAGGGCCAATTTTGTTGCTGGAGGTCCTGGACATCTTGTACATCTTCCTCTGCTAGAAATCTTATAATGGGTCGTGGTCAGATCTTCCATCAGGGCAACGATCCAAAATAAACACTAAAATCAACACAAAGACGCGCGAGCACACTGAGCACAAAATGAAGCTTCTGCCATGGCCATCCCAGTCCCTGACCTGAACCCTAGAAGATGAGTGGGTGAACTGAAGAGAAGACGCACCAACATGGATCTGGGAATCTGAAGGATCTGGAGAGATTCTGTATGGAGGAACGATCTCTGATCTCCTGTCAGGTGTTCTCCAAACTCATCAGCCATTATAGGAGAAGACTCAGAGCTGTTATCTTGGGAAAGGGAGGTTGAAAAAAGTATTGATTAAAAGGGTGCCAATAATTATGGCCAACGTGTTTTGGAGAAAAGCATTTATTTCATAATGAGATTTACCCCCACATTTAATTATTTTACTTCAATGAAAGTTTAGATTTTTTTTTAAATTTTTTATTAAAGATCAACAAATCAACAATGCAGATTTATTTTTACAGCCATCTTTGATCATATTCACTAGGGGTGCCAATAATTCTGACTGCAACTGTATGTAAGCCGTCCGCCATATTGAAACGATCAAAGCCAGTCCTTGAACATTCCAGAGCAGGCTGACTGAGTTGATCTGCAACCGTAGTTAGACGCGTGTATGAATATCTATATCTGCAAAAGACTTCAGCAGATGATTTAGCTAAATTAACACAAAACAAGACGAAGGCCTCAACTAACACAACATAAAAGTTACTAAAAAAAGTACCATAATAAAAACCTGTAATATTGAGTTACATATATACATATTAAACACAACACATTCTCACCAGTGAAAGGTTATCCCATTTCTTCAGGAATTTAAATCTCGGTGGATTCACAGCTAGAAGCTGTGTAATGTTTTGGCATCATTGATTCTTGGCAGGTTCCGACGTGTCTCTACATATACATATCTACGGTCTGTGACAGATAGATCATTAACACGGCTGGTCCATGTGGTAATTTAGCCGGGGCAGGAAATGCATTCCCATTTCGACCTAAGTAGTAGCCTAACATTAGCCACTTTACATGGCCGCTCACTCTAACGTTAACCTAGATAAATGTGAAACTAGTTCACTTATTTGCTTAAATCAAATCTAGGATTTCTTTGGTTGGTGGCAGCCCTGATATTTTGACACGAAGCTTTGTTTTCACAGTGCAATGAACTCGATGAAGATTTTTCATCAACAGATGAGTGGGTCTTATTTTCTTATAATTGTGTACATTATCCGTATTTGCATGCACACTTTGAACATTCTCACAAAACGTTCCACCTAATTCACAACCCGTGCACCTTTATGCAGAGCTACCTCGCAGCTTGAGCTAACGTACCTTTTCTTACTCTTTTATTATATATGATAAAATACATTTAAGATCTATATCTATGTTTAAAATGTCATCTTAACATGTTTATAAGGATATCAAGAGTATGTGATTTTGCGTACGAGTGGTCTCAGCTGTTCCTACATTTTTCGTAAATATAGAATATATTTTAGAACGAATGGTATTGATAAATCATGATTTGCTCGTGAAAACATTTGCATGCAGATTTCACACACACATTTGTGTGTACGCATGCTTAGTGAATGAGACCCAGCGGCTCTTGTCAAAGTTAAAACACAAATGCTCTTGCAGACAAGGAAATGACATACGCTCTCATTCTGGAAAGGGTTGAGGAAGTTTCCTCCCATCTCGCCGTCATCTCGGGGAGTTCCAGGCTGGTTGCTCATGCTTAGGTTACCAGGAGAGTTCTGTACAGATAGATAGACATTTTGCATACGAATTAGGAATTTAAGCTGAAGTGTTTTACACAAGGTGAGAATCATATAATCATGTAATTCATTTAATAAAATATTTGATAAATTGAAAAATTAAAATATGAAAATAACTCTCACCTTGGGCATACTGTCCATGTCAGCTGACCCTAGAGAAGTAAAAATGTAGATTTTAGATTTTAAAAATGTTATTGTAGATGTATAGATGCAAAGGCAGTACTTTTAAAATGCATGATTAATCTTCAATGACCACTAGGGGGCATAAGCATGCAAGGCAAAAAACGACAACAAATCAGGAAACAAATCAAGCATGAAAGCTGCCATTTCACATTGAATTATGACATGCTTTGATACTCCTCAAGCAAAGTACACAGCGCTCAAAGATGTCCAAGGGTACCATCTGAAGTGGTTGTTTGTAAAAGAGACTCTTTTACCTAATGATCCGTTCATGTGATGCGGCTCCATTCCTGCCATGCCTCCCATTGGACCATCTCCACCAGGACCAATAGGGAACTGTCCAACACACACAAGGACACATAAACTATGATATTACAACAACTACAGAGCAGAAAGTCAGTCATTGAGTACATAACGAACGAATGGAGCTCAATATGAACTGAGATGCATGTGTACAAATATTTTAAATTTATCTTACATTTTGCCTGTTTCCTCCGGGCGGCACTGCGTTGATCAAAGTGTACATATTTTCTCCGGAGTTTGTCGAGTCTGTAGAGAAAGAGCCAAACACATCAGCTCATCAACATATTTCAACTAATGCTCCACTGATGGATGTAAAAAGTATTTGGAGACTTTTGGTCCATAAAACTCACTGTAGTAAACATAATAAATAGAATACTTAAAGGCAAACTTAACATACATTCAACATTTATAACGCTTAATAATTATATATTATATTATAACACTATAATATATATATATATGATAAAAATATCATTTTAAATAAAAATATACATGTATATGGTTTTATATAATAATTTATATATTAAAATCTTTAATACTCAAAAACACTTTTATAACATTTTATTGTTATATTATGCAAGGTTAAATAATATCAAATTAATAAATATATTGATAAATAAAATACACACAAATATCTTAATCACTTAAAAACATTAAAATGAAAATGCTATTATAATTAAAATATATATATATTTTTAAAACTACTTTGAACATTTTTACTATTATAATTAAAATATATATTTTAAATACAAATATAATAAATAAATACATTTTATTATATACATATGTAAATTCTTTTTATAAAATAATTGACATTAAAATCATTAAAAAATATTTTATTGTTATATTTCAAAACTGCAATGTTAAATAATATATACATTTAATGAATACATAGATAAATATAAATAAAATACACATAAACATACATACAAATCTTAAACACTTTAAATTATATATGAAAAATTGTATTGTTATAATAAAAAAACTTATATATAATAATAAAATTGATTCCCCCTCAATATATCCATGCATTATTAAATTCAACTATGCATGAAAAAACAGTGCAGTCCTACCTGCAGGGCTAGGCATGATGGGAGTCCCTGGGGGCCCTCCTCCACCGGGTGGACCCTGAGAAAGAAAAAAGACAAATATTGTAAATCTCATGAAACACAGATTAATTAGCTACATTTGAATGCATGTGTGGCATATACATGTGTAAATGTGAGGATAGTCCTGTGTGTGTGTGTGTGTGTGTGTGTGGTTCATGACAGAGGCCTGAGGCCCTTGCTGTGGTCAGCACTGTGCATATCTGCTCTATCCTCCCTCTTCCCAAATCTAATTATCTCTCCTCCTCTCTGCTGACTCGGCTCTGCCTTCCCGAGCACCTCGTCTTGTCTGGCTGCTTTCAGTAAGCTACCACAGCTGCCCTTCCACAAATCATCTCAGCTGGGAGTTACTGACAGCGTTTTAACAGAATAACTCCTGTAAATGTCTTAAAACGACACGTTTAATCACACTGCGCATCTCAAATGTGTATCTGACAGTGTCTAGTTGTTTGAAGGACTTTCACATGAAGTTAGTGGATTTTTGGATGACTTTATACGAGCTACGTATCTTCCTCATTCATGCAAATATATATACATACATATATATATACATACACACACACACACACTGTGTGTATGTGACCCATGCAGGCAAAAGGAGTCGGAATGCGCACTGGATAATTTCGAGCTACAGGCAAAACAAGTGAAAATGCCGCATTTGGTCGATTTTGTATCTTTATTTGTACGTTTTCAGAGAGGAGTACCTTTCCTTTGTCCAGGAAAATTATATAATGCACGCTGACTGACAGATCCGACAGCTGCGCACAAAGACATGCGCTCAGACAGCATGATTTACAGTATTACGAATTACAGTATTTCAAAATGTCTCTTGGCGAGTATTCACGCAAACATTATCTGTTACGTCTTTAATGAACGTTTGGTTAACTGTTGTGGAAAAACATCTGATGTGTACATCATAAAGCATCCGTGCGGTACAGTAGGTCTTAATATATAGGCTGTCTGTTTCATTAATGTTAATCAGACAATTGTGCTATCATGGAAAAGTTGAATATATATTTTCCCTATAGATACTTGGTGTGTGTCAAATATGGTGTTATTACCGGGGATTTTAAGGTGTGGTTGCTAGGTGATTTTTGTTTTGGAACCTTCAGAAAACTTTAACTCGATTTTTCTCAAAATTGATTTTGCTGACTCAATCGAATTCAAACAGGTGTAGCTCAGTCATTTTTTGTCCGATTCCAACAAATCATACATCGTTTTGAAGGTTTTTTAATAGAGACTGGAAATAACAATAACCATCTTTTAAATTTGCTCATTTTCCCAGCACGGGGTCACATATATTAACTTAAAACCTAATTTTGTTGTCCTATATTAAAGAAAAATGTTTATTTGACTATGGAAAATATCTGATGAATCTCTTCATGGCTGTTGAAGGCGTGTAAATGGAGAGGGTCACGGCTCTTACCACATAACTCCCAGGAGATGCCGAGGAATACGGGATCTTAAATGCCATGTGGATCCGATCAGACAGAAAAACAGAGAGTGTCAACAAAGCAGATGATCTTCAAGTGCAAACATTTACCTACAGCTGTAGTGACTGACATTTCACAACAAATGCATCTTAGAAATGACTCACCGAGTTGGAATTTGGTGGATTTGGCCACGGTCTTCCTCCGGGACCCCTATAGTAGGGTGAGATGTGATGTACTCATTAATGGTATTAAAGCTATGGTAGGAAATAGTGTTTGTTATTAGGCAAATACATGTTAGTGTAACAAATAGTACGTACATATTCATCCCAGGCATCCCAGGACCTCCAAGAGCATTGAGTGGTGGTCTCATGCCCCCTCCATATGCCTGGAACAATAAAAAAAAATTTTTTTTACAAATTGTCTTTGCACATAGTTTAGATGCGATCCAAACCTGGCTATGGGTGTGATGGTCTTACCTGTGGCCCAAGAGGTACCATCCCTCTGGGTGGAGTCATTCTCTGCATAGCCCCGCCCATATTTGGATGACCTGTCCAATAAAAGGTTCAGATGTAAATGGAAATAAGTAAATTAGCAAGTGGCAAACACATTGACAGACGAATCTCAAAGAAAAGAAAAAGGAAAAATTCTATTTCACCACACCTCCTAAAATAATGATTTATGTCTCTCTCTATATATATATATATATATATATATATATATATATATTAATATAATAATAATAATGTACATGTAAAATGGTATTATATATGGCCTATTTTATATTAAAAAAAAATTCTTATGGCCCATTCACATCAAGGACCATAACTATAACGATAAATATATAGTTTTAAAAGTTGTTCTAAATATTTAAAAATCTATAACGATAACGGCACAGAGAAGCGGCAGACGGCAAAACTACAGAGTGCTTATAATAAAACAGAACAATGTTGTGCATTGGTGTGGACGCTAATATTGTTATCATTATAGTTATCTTTATAGTTATTGTTCTTGGTGTGAACAAGCTTTAAGGTGAATCTCAAGAAAGCGCACAAGAAATGTAGAAAAAAAAAAAAATCACTGCCTCCCCAAAAATGTTTCTAAATGTATTTATTAAAAGTTTATATTTACATTATTATGATAATATATATTTAATATGGTGATATTTATGGAAATGTTTTTAAAAAATCATCTAATCCCTTCCCAAAATGTTTCTAAATGTATTTATACATTTATTATGATAATATATATTTAATGTGGTAATATATATGGCTTTATTCTACTTTTTCTTAAGGTGATCTCATGAAAGCTGTCAGGAAATGTAAAAAAATGATCTAATCCCTTCTCAAAAATTCTATATATTTCTAAATATATTTTATACTACTACTACTACTACTACTACTACTACTACTAATAATAATAATTTTTCATATGGTAATATTAAATGTTTCCTAAGGTGAATCTCATGTAAGCTGTCAAGAAATATTTATATATATATATATATATATATGATTAATATTTTCATGACAATAAATCAAATCAGTTAATCTCTTTCCCATTACTATAAAACAAAAACAAAACAAACAAAAAAACAAAACAATTATGAAGTATTTAAACATCATGGAAGTATTTAATTTATGCTAATTAAAAAAATAAAAAACATAATTGTGTCTGCACTTGATTTCCATTACTGAATTACCATAATGAGAATGAGTTTTTTTTTGCATTACGGTAATGAGAATTCTGAGGAAAAGTGCTTAATTGCTATGAAAATAATGTCATAAAATAGGCTTTGTTTTCTTATTTTTCTGGTGGTAAATATGACCAAACATTTCACCCTATAAGATGGTTTAATTAATCGCAAACAAACCTTGTTGTCTTGATGGGTCCATGCCACTGGGTAATAACGGCTGGTTTCAGGGACTCCACCTAATGCCTGAACCAGTCAGATATAGTACAAATTAACATACATTTGTCAACATCATCCAAGCAGGGGCAGATAAGACCCATTAGCTGCCCTTGGGCTATGACATTAGATCAGGACCCAAAATATCACATTTAGGAGAGTGAGACAGTATGACTGGAAATAAAATGTGGAGCCTTAAGCGACAGCAAAAATACTATTAGAGGTATATTAGTCTTGGCTGAAAAGTCTTAGTATGACTCACAGCAAGTTAATTAGACAAGACTAAAATAAAACATTTAAAACTCTAATCACTCCACCATGTGTGTGTATTTCTGTATTGAGATGTGTAATTGAAACGGATAAGCACCTGATTGGGTATTCTGAGAGGTGGTCTGGGGCCGCCAGGATAGCGCGATGACATGAAAGGCTAGAAAAAAGAAGAGATATCATAAAAACTTCCCACTTTAAAGTCACATTCCTCTGTATTGGCTCACTAAAACACCATCTAAAGACCCAGCAGTGACCATACTGATCTGTAGACTTTTTTTAAGAACTGTACACACTAACTGAACTAGCTTTTCTTCAGCTCTAGGGGCATTTACTTAAAGCACCAGCAAGATCAATAGCACTGAGAAAGTCTCTGGAGAACAGAAAACAATTATATCCAAGCATCCAACCGAACAAGGCCATTTCCACCTCCACATCTGAGGTGAGATTAAGAAAAAACCCTTGATGACAAAGTAAACATACCATATGAATCTAAGACCACAAGGCTCAAGAAAACCAAGTAGATGATGACGAGACGTCCCTAATGCCTGCTACAGACATTTCAGCAATCCTATAAGATCATTACAAATCACACTGACATGGATCTGTACGATGATGACACCTATTGAAAAGAGGCCAACTTGGCATGCCAATTTTGCAAATAGAGCTTGAGGTAAGCATTTTTAAGTTTTCGCACCATGTCTCGTTGAGCAATACACCATTTCATGTTGCATTTTTATGGGTTAGTCAGTAGACGTAGATCGTAGCAGCAAACATGTGAGATGATCATGCAAAATTTATGACACTGTCAGAAAGTTATCGCAGGCTATCTTTGGTCGCAAGACCGTGACAACGGCCATCTTTGAACCTCTCTCACTGTACGATGTAGGACCACCATTTAGGAGCCACTGTATTTACACGAGATACTCCACATGATGGGCATTTTGACAACTGTGTCTATATTTGACCATTCACACACAAAGAGAACAAATATGGACATAGTGTCCGTGACGTCAACCATAGGATTCTGAAGAGCAGTTTTAAAGCGTAAAGTAGGGTCGAGCTGGCCATTGCCATCTCGTCACCGCGTGTCACACCCGGATAACTGAAAATGGGCAAAGATGCAGGACATGGGTGGAGCTGAGGTGACGTGATGACTAACAGACAGCAGACAAAACGACAATCCACCTGTCACTCAAAGTGGCCACACCCTTAATTATGCAGGACTTTAAGGCTTTATATAAATGTACAATTCACCCCCTGACAGTTGGCATGAAGGGCAAAATTAGCTGTATAGACCAATACCACAATTTGTACCAGGCTGTAAACATGTTATTTTCTGCTGTAAATTTGGGCATTTTAACATGGGGCTCAATGAGATTCTGCTCCCTTCTGGAGCCTGTCTCTAGTGGCCAGTCGATGAATTGCAGTTGAAATCACTTCCGTATTGGCTTCAAGAGAAACTGGGGGAGGTTGCCACATGGGTGCGACACGGCATGACAAATCCCTGATAGTAAACTGACGCCTTGTTCTATTTATGACGTACTGACATGAAGGACAAATGCTTTGCAACAATCGCTGTGTCGTGTCCAGTGTACACAGCTTCTAGCTGTTGCGGCACGGCGCGGTGAGACACGTCAACGGTCGTGTCCGGTGTAGACAGTGTTTTAAATGAATGCACTTTCTGCCCAGTGTTTTACCTAATCTTTCCAGTCTACACTGCCAAAAAATGCGCAGATGATCTGAAAACTACGGTGGCCCATTAGTGTACAACACAACTAAATTTAAAAACATAAATAGCATAAACAAACATAAAGTCACAACACAACGAAAGAAATCAAGCCACAACACAACGGAAATGCTCCTGACCACTAGGGGGCACTCAGAGCGCGGTAAAGTTAGTTTTCCTTGCCACTGTTCTATAGATATGACAGTCTTACAAAGATATCAATACTTCGATCAGTTTAAGTGTATGTAACCATTGTATACTGACATGAAATATTAATTCAAAATCACCTAAAACAATTGTGCACTACTGAGTCAGACAACAACTTTGGAATTTGAACATGTCTTTTTTTAAATGTTAAAAGTAATTTTAATTAATACAAATTATACGTTTCAACCACTTGGTGGAATTGGCAGATGTGCAATCTCAGACATCATGCGCTGTGGTAGCGGGTCAAAGCATTCTCGAGTATAAATATGCAGCTATAATGCATGTAGGTGATTTTGAATTAATATTTCATGTCGATATACAATGGTTAGACACTTAAACTGATCGTTAAACCTATCTTTGTAAGACTGGCGAATCTATAGAACAGTGGCAAGGAAAATTTACTTTATCGCGCTCCGAATGCAGGAGTATTTCCATTGTGTTGTGGCTTGATTTTGTTCGTTATGAATTTATTTTTGCTTTTTAAATTTTGTTGTGTTGTGCACTACTGGGCCACCGTGGAAAACACCAACAAACATGTATATTTGAGTTTAGTGATCTGAATTAAGATTCTGCTTAAATGAAAGTGTCATACAGCCAGTCTACGTTCCTTCACAAGCCACTTGTGCTGTTTGTACAGCTAAATCTGCCATCAAACCATCTGATGTGCTGTAATAATAATAAAAGTATTAATTTCTTTCTTGCTGACCCCAAACTTTTTATACATACATTCCTTATTGTGACGTTGTAGAAGATGTCCTTCCTTTCTGTAAACAAGTGAAGAGTTCAAATTGATCAGTTCACAAGGCTTTGGTTGTCACGCTCAGAGTCTCATTCCAGAGATCAAAGCTCAGACGAGGGGCCAACATCTACTATAATTAAGGGCAATAAGAGGTTCATTGAGAATCAGACCTTATTATGTGAAAATTGGACATCTTCACACTGTCATGAAAATGCATCTCTTTGTTCATCAAAGAGAAGGTCGTCTTGGAGAGAGATCATGTTATGACCTGAATGTGCTGAATATGTTCAAGATTTTAGCCACATTTCTGTATTTGTGTGCAGCTTTTATAAAATACATGCAGAATTACAGAGATGTGCAAGTCAAAACAAAAGGTTGGGGGTCGGGTACTACATAAGGAACATTTCAGTAAACAAAAAAGTAAGAGTAAGTTAGGATTTTCATGTGCCGTCGAACAGTCGTGATCACCTAAGGAGGTAACCATAGCAACAGCAGGCTGCTCCAGTACTTTCAGTTATGATACATATTGGCTGATACATCAATAAAACATACTGTAACTACTGTTATTATCTATCACTTTATTAGATTTACATTTCTCACTCTTTTTGACCAATGAACTTTCTATTAGAGTGATTGCTGCATTTGTGGTTAAAATAATTTATAAAGTTTCTCAAATATAAATATAAATAGTTTCTCAAAAGCATTGTATGGCTAAGTAGATCGTAGAACCATTGCTACCAGTTTTACCTAAGATCTTCAGTTCTAGATATATATGTATTAGGGGTGTAACGGTACATGTTGACAGTCTCAACACTGAGCATCTCCCTCCAAAAATGTCTGATCAACCCTCTCTGAACTCGATCTAGACTCGGACTCAACCCTCTCTGAATTCGGTCTCGACTCGGACTCAACCCTCTCTGAATTCGGTCTCGACTCTGACCTCTCTGAACTCGGTCTCGACTCGGACTCAACCCTCTCTGAACTCGGTCTCGACTCGGACTCAACCCTCTCTGAACTCGGTCTCAACTTGGACTCAACCCTCTCTGAACTCGGTCTCGACTCGGACTCAACCCTCTCTGAATTCGGTCTCGACTCGGACTCAACCCTCTCTGAATTCGGTCTCGACTCTGACCTCTCTGAACTCGGTCTCGACTCGGACTCAACCCTCTCTGAACTCGGTCTCGACTCGGACTCAACCCTCTCTGAACTCGGTCTCAACTTGGACTCAACCCTCTCTGAATTCGGTCTCGACTCGGACTCAACCCTCTCTGAACTCGGTCTCGACTCGACCTCTCTGAACTGAACTCGGTCTCGGACTCAACCCCTCTCTGAACTCGGTCTCGACTCGGACTCAACCCTCTCTGAACTCGGTCTCAACTTGGACTCAACCCTCTCTGAACTCGGTCTCGACTCGGACTCAGACCTCTCTGAACTCGGTCTCGACTCGGACTCAACCCTCTCTGAACTCGGTCTCGACTCGGACTCAACCCTCTCTGAACTCGGTCTCAACTTGGACTCAACCCTCTCTGAACTCGGTCGGTCTCGACTCGGACTCAGACCTCTCTGAACTCGGTCTCGACTGGACTCAACCCTCTCTGAACTCGGGTCTCGACTCGGACTCAGACCTCTCTGAACTCGGTCTCGACTCGGACTCAACCCTCTCTGAACTCGGTCTGGACTCGGACTCAACCCTCTCTGAACTCGGTCTCGACTCGGACTCAACCCTCTCTGAACTCGGTCTCAACTTGGACTCAACCCTCTCTGAACTCGGTCTCGACTCGGACTCAGACCTCTCTGAACTCGGTCTCGACTGGACTCAACCCTCTCTGAACTCGGTCTCGACTCGGACTCAACCCTCTCTGAACTCGGTCTCAACTTGGACTCAACCCTCTCTGAATTCGGTCTCGACTCGGACCTCTCTGAACTCGGTCTTGACTCGGACTCAACCCTCTCTGAACTCGGTCTGGACTCGGACTCAGACCTCTCTGAACTCGGTCTGGACTCGGACTCAACCCTCTCTGAACTCGGTCTCAACTTGGACTCAACCCTCTCTGAACTCGGTCTGGACTCGGACTCAACCCTCTCTGAACTCGGTCTCAACTTGGACTCAACCCTCTCTGAACTCGGTCTGGACTCGGACTCAACCCCCTCTAAACTCGGTCTGGACTCGGGCTCAACCCTCTCTGGTCTCGGTCTCGACTCGGAGTCAGCCCTCTCTGAACTCGGTCTTGACTCGGACTCAGCCCTCTCTAAACTCGGTCTTGACTCGGGCTCAGCCTTCTCTTAACTCAGTCTTGAGCTGGTCTCGACTACAACACTGCAGCTTGTTTTAAGCACGGAACACACTTCAATCCGAGTTCCCACACAAACATATTAAGTATTCAGTCCATTTTATCACAAAATTCAAACAATAAATGCCGTTTTTGACGCTCTTTAATGTGACGTGATTGATCACTGTATAGGCTCGTCAATTCAAGTGGTGCCGCCGTGCGCGAGTGAACACGATCATCTCTTCCCAAGGAATAAACATGAATCAATATCTCTGAAGGTATGTTGAGGATACATTACAACTTACTGAAATGTATCGTATGTCGTGTAATCGCTCAATCAGTATTTCAACCACAGAAAGACAATAAAACAGCTTGTAAACTGTCACGTAGCATCACCTTTACCTCAGAAGTCATTCAGTGTCCACAGCTCGACTCGGAGCTAGAGAAACGAACTCTCACTAAATATATGAACTATATTAGCCTATATATTAATTATATTCTACTTAACCTGTTAGTGATGTTTTGTTCATTTAATGTATGTTTAAATAAATCTGTCATGAAAATGACAGCCATTGTGTATAAATGATTATATTTTCAACAAAAAATATAATTAGATTTAGAAGTTAAATGCAAAAACTGCCTCATGTGAAGCTTATGAGTGTTGATTATTAAATATATTTTTATCTAAAAATAAATAGCAACTGAATTTAGGCTAATAGATTGGGCTCTGTCCTTTAATATTAAAGGCTCACTATATAGTTTACAGCATTATCTTTAAGAAACTTTTAGTTATAATTGAATTCATTTAAGGACAGACACAATTTTTCAGTAATCCACTGTTGAATAAAAATAAATAAAAAGCAACTTTGTAAAACTGCTGTAACGAACCCGTACCGAACCGTGACTTCAAAACCGAGGTATGTACCGAACCGTCACTTTTGTGTACCGTTACCACCCCTAATATGTATTATATAGTTCATGAAAGTTTTATTGCTCAGAGGTTGCTCATTCATCTCTCAGGAGACTTAATGGTGTTCAGGGGGACAGTCGTGACCTAATGGTTAGGGTCAGACTGGTAACGTTGAAGGTTGCGGGTTCGATTCTCAATACTGGCAGGAAATGACTGAGGCAATTGGCAATGGTGTATGTGTCCATGGTTTGCAGTGTGTGTTAACATGGGTTTTCCAGCAGAATTAGGCTACTTTTAAATTGTTGCCGCAGGATGATTTTAGACAAGGCCAACTCCCTGGATGTCGAATTTTGGCTAGTTTTGGGCTATTTTTGATCGACGATTGTGCTAGTTTTGTTGTGCAGAATTGGCAACCCTATCTCAGACATACAGCAAGAGTATAGCAACATAGCATACAGTATAGCTGTATCACATTCTGAAAAAATTTGAAAACAAATGTTTGAGATCTCTGAATCTCATTTCTGAAATCTTGATCCTGAGTAGAAAGAGCACTCGACCGCTTGTGTATCTGTCTCTCTGCCGGGAGCCGTATCACAGTTACTTTATGTGAGAAGCGGTACATGCTCTCAGGGATCTGGCTCGGTTGCTCAGCGCTGTCTGACATGCTCACCGCGGCCCTGGACACCTCACAGTCACTGATTAATTATGGACTGAGGTGAGAGGCCTGCATTTGTCCTCTTTAATAATGGATGAGTGAGGTCTGTGGACTTCACCGAGGTGAACAGAAAGGTCTCCTTACAGGTAGAACCAGCACAGAGTACATTCTCAGCCCATGTTTACTACCCTCAGGTTACAAGCCGTGCTGATCAGGAACCAAATCCCTTAAAGTACTGTATATATACCGTCGCTGACCACAAGCACAGACCCCAGATCATCGGCTGCAGTCTATGATGTTTTTTGAATACCTGCCCAGGTCTAATATTTAAAAACCAGAACAAAATGGAACAGGCCATTCATCTAATCTAATATCTGTCCACTGCATAATTCATGGCTTAAGCTTTCTAAAAATAACACACCGGCACAATCATTCATCTCACTAACAGGTTTTGGCAAAAAAGGCACAAAGAAGGTGATCCGGCTTAAGGCTGGAATTTGGAGTGTGTCCGTACGTGCCTGTAGACTAGTCTATTTTTATAACAAAGTGAACATGCATCAAAGACTTCACTGACGTAACTATAGACATTTCGGCAAATATTACTTTTTTTTTTTATTGTGGCCGATAAATTATAATATAAATTGTTTGTTGTTTTAAAGCCTTTCAATCTAGAACTGCACATGGTTCAAGACATCAAGACATTAAATATAATGTAATATAAACATATCCATTGTTCATACTGTACATTTTAATATTATAATGCAATATAATAATATAATATTTACATAATTAAAATATGTTAAAAATATTATATTTGTCCATAATTCATACTGTACAGTACAATATTATGATGAATATAATATAATAGGCATATTCAAATTAATAGGCATTTATCAGTATCATATCTTTAAATCTACCAATATTCAAAAGAAACATATATGCATCTTTCATGTACATAATAATATCACAATGATTTATTTTTTATTTTTATTAATTTTTTTAAAACAAAGTATACATTTATAATATCGACCATTTATTGGCATCATATTTCAATATCAGTGCAGCCCTAAAAGGATAATATTTGTAATACAGAAATACCATTATATTGAGTAAATAACACCATTTAAAGAGGAAATTTTATGCAAAATTCACTTATATAAGGTGTTTGAACACAAATGTGTATCCACAATGTGTGTAAACAACCAGCCTGTAATGGTAAAAATCCACCCAATACTTTTTTTTTTTATAATCCCCATCAATCATTATCAACCTCTCATAACGCACTGTTCCAGATTCCCCCTATTCCTACATAAGACTAGGGAAACCCACCCATGTCTGTTGATGATCTGCCCTTTTAGCACAGACACACCCCTAAGTGAGACCGCCATTTCGGTTTACTTGCTGTAGCAGCTAACGTTAGCTAGAGTATTACAATGTCTGTGCCAAAAAACATTACAAATGTTCTGTTGTTCTGTTACAATAAAACCAACGCTTTCTTGCTCTAACCTCATATCCAGAACAAGTAAGGATGGCACTTCATATTCTGTGAATGTTTGCAAATTTCCTTTCTGAATGAGCTTTCTAGAATGCTGTACAGCTAATATGGCTAAAGTTACCATAGTCTCTGACTGTATTCACAGAGACTAGAGCTGTCGTTAGTCTTATCCCAAAAACGCTCACCGTCTGCGTGATTCATAAACACATATAGACGGTTTCAACGACAACAACATAAACAAACGTTACTGCGCATGCGCGAATTTGTGGCCCAAACTTAACTTCCGGTAGACGTCCGCAAAGAATCAATAACAACAGAGGCTGCGTTATCTTTCTTATGAGTTATCATTTTTCATTTTAATTGTACAACATTAACTTCATTTATATGTTTTTATTGTTTCAGCATGTTTATTACAAATAATCTCCCATTTCTGTCTGCAATATAGAGTGGGGGAAACGCCCCTCTTAAAGGGTTAGTTCACCCAAAACTGAAAATTCTGTTATTAATTACTCACCCTCATGTCGATCCAAACCCATAAGACCGTAGAGAAGAAGAAAAATATCTTAATTTGTGTTCTGAAGATGAACGAAGGGATCGACATGAGGGTGAGTAATAATGACAGAATTTACATTTTTGGGTGAATTAACCCTTTAAGGACCGTGTAATGCTGTTCTCTGTACAGTAGCCTATATAAATGCTTGCGCGCTCGGCTTTCAATCATGCAATGCGTCTGAATAACATGTTTCTTTGTTTCATAATGTTGGGAAACTTAAACTTGTAGATAAAGTACCCTATTTGGGATTGATTGTATATGCATCACAAAAACCCTGTGCTCTATGGGCACTGCCATTAATAGAGGATAAAGCGAAAGTTGTTTTACACTCCGTGATAAAGGCCCATTACATAACCAATTTAAATATTTTGCGGGAAACATAAATCCAATCAGTTATCCAGATAGCGACCACTTAATGTGAACAAATGCAAACACGCTGTCCTGATTGACATGATCGCATGTTAATGCCAAGTATAAATGCAGTCAGAATAAGTTACCTCTAGAGTAGATTATTTCTGATAACAAGCAAATAAATAACTAGTAAATTACATTAGACATACAGTCTAAATGACATTAGACGCTGCTCTCGTATGCAGTCAGACTGGATATTTATGACGCTTTCAAGGCTTTTCGGTGACACATACTTTTTTTGCGCTGGTGTCATATGCTCTCTACTTGATCGTTAATATTTATATAATTTATATACAAGAATAGTACGTCAAAAATGTGTTTCTACTGAGTAGTGCGACATACTAGCCACTAGCCAGACTGATAACGTCAGTTAACTTTAGGCCAGGCGCGTAACCGTGGCAACGCACGTGCATCCGATGAAACCGTCTATATATTACGCATTGTGTAGTCGGGTGACGGACGTGTTATGTTCCCACACGAGCACCTATACAACAATATATAGATTAACATGGCGGTATGCTAGTCGATGAGTTGAATCAACATAACATCCACTAACCATTCAGAAACGTCCAGGTGCAGTCTAAAAGTTGCAACCTCTTACTAAGTCTCTCATCTGTGTCCGACTCAGGTTCACTCCACAACTGGTTATTTCTGACATTTTAGCTGAGTGAGATTCGTTTTGTTGTTTTTGACGTTGTATCCGAAGCTCATGTAAAGGAGCTGCTGGAAGGGGCCGGGGAGCATCAGCTCATTTGCATTTAAAGGGACACACAAAAATGGCACGTTTTTGCTCACACCCAAATAAGGACAAATTTGACAAGTTATAATAAATGATTTGGGGCTATTATGAGCTGAAATTTCACAGACACATTCTGGGGACACCAGATATTTACATTACATTTACATTTACATTTATGCATTTGGCAGATGCTTTTATCCAAAGCGACTTACATTGCATTCAAGGTACACATTTTTACATTTTGTCAGTTCTTGCTTTCCCTGGGAATTGAACCCATGACCTTGGCGTTGCTAGCGCCACGCTCTTATTGTTTAAATTACATCTTGTGAAAAGGGGCATAATATGTCCCCTTTAATGTATACTATTAAAATTGGTCAGCTTGTCACTGAGACAGGACACTTTATCTATACCTGCTGCACCCCCTCGATGGGTGATACCTTATAAATATGTTTCTGATGATGTCAAAGGGTACAGCAGGAGTACCTTTGAGGGTTCTGCCCCAATGACAAGCTTTCGACCCAGCATATCCATTGAATGTTCTTATGTCTCCAAGTTTTGCACATCACTGCTTTGCTGCTGCAAATAAAACAGCGCGCAACCATGGATAAAGACGGAGAACTCCAGAGTGAGCTGAAGCTTCCCTTGGGTGAATCATCTCCATTAGTCTGGAGGGAGAGCAGTATCTCACACTTGGAGTAGAATAATACCCAGCATGCTTCACTCTGACTCTAATCAGCAGGATATCTAAGGCCTCTAGCCCTGCTGCAGTACCATCTATTCCCTGTTATCAAGTTACATCAAATTATGCGTATTAAATATTAAGTGCTGCTGGACACCCCTGTTCCAGAATGCAAAGAGACGAATCACTGATATCCAAAGAGCACAAAGTGGTCAAAAAGTTGTATGAATGTCACTACATTCGATTCAAAGAAAATAGCTGAAGTACATTTTCCAGCAAAACATTTAAGACAGACAGACAGGCCCCAAATAAAATTCTGCTTAGGGCCCCATAAAGGCTTGGACCGGCCCTGTTTTTAATACTGCCTTCTGAATCTTTATCAAAAATATAATAACTTGCTCTACTTCTAAAACGGTCACAATCTAATCAATTCCTGATGAACTAAAGTTCTATTTTGTGTAGAAATACATGTCATATCATGAAAGAAAAATAGTGATGTCACTTCATGATGAATAAGACTTATTGTATAGCTAACTACAATGAATCTATTTAAGAGGCATTAAATGTGCTATGCACATTACATGCATGTTATATACACTATATTGCCAAAAGTATTGGGACACCCCTCCAAATCATTAAATTCAGGTGTTCCAGTCACTTCCATGGCCACAGGTGTATAAAATCAAGCACCTAGGCATGCAGACGCTTCTACTAACATTTGTGAAAGAATGGGTCGCTCTCAGGAGCTCAGTGAACTCAAGCGTGGTACCGTGATAGGTTGCCACCTGTGCAATAAGTCCATTCGTGAAATTTCCTCACTACTAAATATTCCACGTTCAACTGTTAGTGGTATTATAACAAAGTGGAAGCAATTGGGAACAACAACAGCAACTCAGCCACGAAGTGCAAAGGGTGGGCCAACTCCATATTAAACCCTACGGATTAAGAATGGGATGTCATTAAAGTTCATGTGCATGTAAAGGCAGGCGTCCCAAAACTTTTGATAATATAGAATATATATGCATATATACAATCAGAACAAAATTTGAAAAAAAAGGGGTGACTGGAAGGCCAAGCACCCAAACATATCGATTCAAGGAAAAGAGCTTCTTCACAAAAACTTTTCACACACACAAATAAAGAAGATTAGGTTTGAAATGATAAAACAATAGATATAGGCCTGGTTTCACAGAACGGGCTTAGATTAAATCAGGATTAGGCCTTACTTCAGTTAGGACATTTAGGTAGCTTTTATAAACGCGCTTTAGAAAAAACATTACTGGTGTGCATCTTGAGACAAAACAATGGCACTGACATATTTTAAGATTATGCCAGTGCAAGTTGCTTTCAGTTAAAACAGCTCAAACATGCATTTTAGTCTAGGACTACCTTAAGCCTTGTCTGAGAAACCGGGAGACAATGTTCAAAACAAAGACAAAACTTGATAATGGAACATGTTCATAGTTACTTCGCTTTATACATCCACTAAAAGTCATCAAAACACCAGTTGATTAAAATACTCTGAACAAAAATGATAAAGACAAGTGGAGTTAGTAAAGACAAATGGTTGAGTGACAGTGTTATGAGGCTCTTGGGCCTTTGGGAGGCACTGTAAGACTAAACTTCTCTGTTTGATCTAATGACAGTCTGTTGGAAATCAAAGACTGTTACAGAGGCTGATTCACTACAACAAAGACAAAACAACTGAAAAACTTATTTGAAACGCTCCATACTGCGTTCTCCATTTATCATATTTTCCATTATTAAAGCCTCAACAATGCCACAATGCTAATGGCATGTCTTATCACAGATGCTCTGGTTGTAGGACATGTTGTATATATTAATATGTATATATTTATGCACTAACATACACATTCTGATTGCGTTCGCTGATTTAACATAGATTAAACAGATGGCACATTTAAGTCTCAATCCTTTAGTACTGAAAGCCAAGAATCAAGTTTACGAATTGAGTGTTTCTGACACAAAATCATTCCCAGCCCAGATGTGCTGCAGTAGAGCAGCCACAGAGCATCCGCAGAACACCTGACTGACAAGCCATATGCCTGAATCACTGAAACTTCCACCCACCTATACAGACATCTGAGGAGCAGAACTCGTATGTATGCATTCTGTAGAGTCTGCATTCACTCTACTCACATTCACAAGCACAATGGATCTGTGGATTTCTTCATACTGTCTGAGCTTTGAGATTAAAGGCTCGCAAATACTTGTCCTCATTTGACCACATGGAAGAGGGGGATGCATTTGTTAGAACCCAGTGGTGTTCGGGAAGATACTTTCAAGCTACAAGACGAATTTAAAGTCATCAAAATTGACCCAATTTACTTTCTTAATACTGTCTTCGGAATCTTTATCAAAATATAATTAACTTGCTCCGCCTCTGAAACCGATGATCCAATGATTATGATCCAATCAATTCCTGAAACTCTTTTTAATCAGAAATATGGGTTACACTTTATTTTAAAGTGTCATTGCTACAGTGTTATTATATATTTAAGGGGGTTTAATGCTATTTCATGCATTCTGACTTATTTACACTGTTAAAGAGTTGGATTCTCATGCTAAACATGTATTTCTCTATTCTGTGCCAAATACACTCCTTCAGGATTCAAATAAGTTTCAGAAAGCTTTTTTTTTTTTTTTTTTTTTTTTTTTTTTTATGGCCCTGTATGAGGTCATAAAGGGCGGAATTCCTTGTATGGGCACTTCTCCCGGATGAACATGTGCGCATGTCAACCAGAGTGAGAGCAAGAGCTCGCCCATCAATGATTCGTTCTGGTTATGGAAGCCGCCGGCAGCGCTGTCATTTAGTTTTTAGACCACAAAATCAACAATGTCACTAAAGAAGTGTTTTTGGTTGTGAGGGAAAGATAACCTTGTTCAGCTTCCCAAATAACCCAGCGTTAAGGAAACAGTGGATGCGGTTTGTTTTCCCGGCGCAGCAATGCCGTTCTGTAGGTGTGTTTGTTTGTTCCCGGTCATGAGTCGAAACTGCAGCCGGTGAGTGAAAATCAAGCATATAGCGTCAGTTCTGGCAGGTCACATTAGTCAAGCTGGCATCAGCTGACTGTCAGCTGATCACTGATCAGCTACTTATAGGAATATGACGTATATATACCTCCTCAGTACTATCAGCAGCTATCTTGTTCTCCAGAGCTCATTTACTCTCCTCCATCCCCAGCTCCTCCACTTGTCCAGTCAGGATTTGGTATTCTAATTCCCCTTGAATCAGACTAAATTCCTGAATTATGTATCTGCAATACATTATGTTGGTTCTGTTCTGTTTACCCTAAGGGGGGTTATTGCTGCTCTCCCTGCTCTTATCCATGCTAGGCTGCATGGATGCGCAGGGAGTTCTTGCCCAGAACAGAACCATACCACCAATCCAAACTATGTGCTAGTAGGCAATCATCTTTGACGATAGTGGTCCTGACAAAACTGCATCAAATGTCTGTGTTTTATTGGTAATCGGCGCACAAGTGCATATAATGTCAACAACACGAACGTATAGTGAATCAAAACTTATCCAGGGATAATGCCATGATGTATTTCATGTGTGTGTGCTCGTGACTCTTTAGCTCCGCCCACTGCACGCCTGCACTCTCGGGTGTTTTTGGAAATAATTGGTACAGCGCATCTGTCTTTTATAAATATGACAAAACTAAAGACTCTTCTGAGATATGAAGGATGAAATACTACTCTATAGGTACTCAAGATTAACATGAGACTGGAAGAAACTGTGTGTGTTATGTACCCTTTAAGTACAGAGTAATATTAATTAACAACGTACTTACTGTTGGGTTAGGGTTTGGTTGGTTGCATGTAAATATGCATAATTTACTGTTAGTACATGTAACATACAGTATGTAACAAGGACACTGTTAAATAAAGTGTTACGAAATATGTCACATCATAAAAGAAAAATAGTGATGTAATTTCATGATGACTTTGAACTACTGCCCTTTAATGCTTTTAGTAAATAGTACTAGTTTATTGTATAGTTAACACCACCAAATCTATTTAAGAAGGCAATATCTTTCAAAATTTGATAAATATAAATAGCAATCAAATGATAATCAAATGATACAGATGATTTTTACAATCAGAGCAAAATTTAGCTGAACATTTTCAAATGTATCCACGTGTCTGAACTCCACATCAATAAATAAATAACTATATATATATATATATATATATATATATATATATATATATATATATATATATATATATATATATATATATATATATATATATATATATATATATATATATATATACACACACACACACACACACACACACACACACACACACACACAGACAGACAGACAGACAGACACACACAGACAGACGTTTTGTGACTTTCCATCGATATTATGATTTTTATACTGTACAAAGTGTATATTCTACCCCCTCGCCAACCCTACCCATCACAGAAAAACTTCTATTTTCAAAAAACATCACTTAGTATGATTTATGAGCAGTTTTCCTCATGGGGACCAAAAATGTCCCCACAAGGATTTGTGGGGAGGATTTGTACAAGGAAAAGAACTAGTCGAACAATACAAGGATAGACATGAAACTGCACTTTTTTGAAATCGCATAAATGTGACCCTGGACCACAACACCAGTCATAAGGGTCTTTTTTTTTTATTGAGTTGTATACATCATCTGAAAGCTGAATAAATAAGCTTTCCATTGATGTATGGTTGGTTAGGACAATATTTGGACGAGATACAACTATTTGAAAATCTGGAATCTGAGGGTGCAAAGAAAAAATCTAAATATTGAGAAAATCGCCTTTAAAGTTGTCCAAATGAAGTCCTCAGCAATGCATATTACTACTAATAATACATTTTTGATATATTTATCTTGGAAATTGACAAAATATCTTTCCTTAATATCTCAATGATTTGTGGCATAAAAGAAAAATCAAAGTTTTTGACCCATACAATGTATTGATGGCTATTGCCATAAATATACCCGTGAGACTTGATTAGTTTTGTGGTCCAGGGTTAAAAATTATTCTTGAACATTAACATTACATTTTGATGTTAAATTCCCTATTGTTTTATATAGAATTGTTCTGTAGTCTATACAGTATTTAATGCAATTACATCAGAAGTAACTGTATTTAAATTACAGAAAAATTCAAAGTAATCCCTTACTTTAAATGAAAAGTAATTCAATTACTGATTACTTAGTAGTTCATTACACCCAACAATGGTGAGGACCAGTAAAATGTTGTCACTTGTCATTATATTTATTTTAAGTATATTTATAAGTAAGGACATTTGGTATAGCAAAGTATAGCCAAACCTACACACACACACACACACACACACACACACACACACACACACACACACACACACACACACACACACACACACACACACACACACACACACACACCTTCACTAAATTTAAATGCCTTCCCAATGCATCACATAAGAGGAAGTGAGATAACATTTTTGGAAAGCATGTTTACTCTCTCGCTCAGCTGTACAGCAGTATATGCAATAAAATTACAGCATTTTGGCATTCTGCAACGTTTTGTGGCTTATGTATATTATTCCATTTTTATTCCAGATGCACATACTGTTTCCAAGAGAGAAAGCAACATTAGGTCATGCTATCAGCCACGAGACACTGGAGGGCGAGGGCCAGCTGGGAATTAGGTGTTGCTTTGAGAACACATTTTAAGGGCAGGACAGGACGTCTCGAGGGACAATACCGTCTTTGAGTGAGAAATGACACGCTTCAGTGTTCTTAGAGAGGAGAGAGTGGGAGTGAAGAGAAAGTTAAGGATGAGAGGCTGGAATGGAGCGGAATGCGGATGCAGTGCCTTTAATAATGCATCTGCTGCTCTTCTGCTCTCGTTCCCCCGGAATCATCTCGGCTTCAACATCCTTCACCTCGTTTCCGTGCATGTGTGGTCCCCCGCTAGTCTAAAACCTCATCGGAAACGCTACAGCATTTTTGCAACACATGGCCAACAACGCACTTTAAAGGGTTAGTTCACCCCCACCCCTCAAAAAAGAAATGAGGATTCTGTCATCATTTACTCAACCTCATGTCGTTCCATACTCGTTTTCTTTCTTCCGTGGAACTTATTTTGGAGCTTGACAGCCACCATTATAGAAAAGAAAACTCTGGATGTTCTGCAATAGATCTTCATTTGAGTTCCACAGAAGAAATAAATTACAAAATTTCCATTTTGGGGTGAACCACTCCTTTAATATACAAAATAGACGACAATCGTGCGACTGTGCACATGGAACAAAATCAAATGTTGATAACCAAGACAGACTGTTCCAGTCAAACACCACGGGAGGCAGATGAGCCTTTGTTGAGCCACTTAAGAAAGATGATTTGATCTTCTTAGCTTATCGTTCTATTAGACGAGCACCATTAGTGATCCGCGGGGGATTCCTGTGCCCCCTGCCGCATGCTTCGAGATCTGCTTCAGTCAGTCAGTCTGTTGGAATCCTGTCGCTCTTAATCAAACCAATTACAACACACTGGGTGTCAAATACCACATCTCCTTAGGACGGGGACGTTACACACAAAGACGGCTGATTTATGAGCGCTCTTTAAGCTGATTTAAGAACTCTTCGTCTAAAGCAATACCTCATATGTCAACACAGGTGTTGAGTTACACAAACTGTGGCGGTAAACACAGACTCTAGAGGAAGTTTCTGTTTTCCTTCAGTAATGAGTGTTGGGTGCATCTGGGTCAAAGTGTTACATCACATCTGCCCATCTTTCCATCAAACAGGTGGTTCAAGGCCATAAACCACAATCACCTAAATGTGAACGGCAGAAAATCTCTTTTCCTTCACAGATCACCACACCAGGCCACAATCATTTTCTCCGAACAATCGAACTGCATCCGTAAGGATGAACAGAAGAACATTTGTTCAGAATGAACCATTCAGCCTTCAAGAACTAAGCCACGTGTGTGTTATTTTCTGTTATGGCTCAGAATTAAGAGGATTCAAAGACAAATTCGTCCTAAAATCCAGCGAAAGATTCAGGTAAAGGCAAAGATCTAAATGAAAGGAAAGAGAGTTTATAAAAGGAATGTATGTACCTGTAAGCTA
Source organism: Paracanthobrama guichenoti (assembly GCA_018749465.1). Taxonomy (NCBI): domain Eukaryota; kingdom Metazoa; phylum Chordata; class Actinopteri; order Cypriniformes; family Gobionidae; genus Paracanthobrama; species Paracanthobrama guichenoti. Next base: position 27,745,557 of record CM031952.1, read on the forward strand.
TGCTCAGTCACTCTGAGTCTTTGGAATTTGACTTGCATTCAAACAGCAAAAAAAAAAAACAGGTTCAAGCTCATTCGCGCTAGTTTATGACGGTGTGAGCAAGGTTGGCATGGCGTTTTATGCCCTTTGTAATGCCCTAAAATATACAGAAACCTAAAATATACATTTTCAATCTATTATTATTTTCAATATATTACATATTCAATATTTCAACAGAACCTATAATATACATTTTCCATTATATATTCATGTAAAATAACCAAAATGTTGAAATGATGTTTTGAAAGATAATTGATATTATTATTTTTAATAATAATAATAATAATAATAATCCATAAATATAATTTCTAAATAATTTCTAATAACGTGATGTTGACTTTTTTAGGATTTAATAATAATTATAACAATAATAATAATAATAATAATAATAACAATAATGTTATTATGTTTGCAACGAACAAAACAAACAAAATAATTGAAATAGCTCAACACAACAAATTGAGTTTCAAGTGGTTTCCCCAAATTCAACTGAAAATGCAACTTTTAATGACTTCTGCAGTCTCAAAATTATTCAACCCCCTGAATAGAATCCCTCACAACAGCACAAATCTGCAAAACATGTGTTGCCTCAAACACACCTGATGCAACTAATCAAGGGCTTCATTAATTGCACCAGGTGTGCTTGCGCTAGAACACATGGGCTGTGTCCGAAATTGCCCCCTATAGCCTTAAATAGGGCATTATTTGAGGGGACAGCCATTTGTAGTGGTGTCCGAAACCACAGTGGACGTTACTGAGTGCACTCATTCAATCCCACATTGCACCGCAATAACGAGTGTACAACTGATGTACACACAATGCTGAATACCCATAATGCATTGTGAGAATTCACTCATTATCCGAATTCACTCACTCGTTTTCATTCACACCCTCAAGTGGACTATATTAGTGGACTAATGTAGGGAATAGTAAATGAGAGTATAGGGGGTTATTTCAAACACAGCAATGGAATATCTGAACTGGCTAGGTTGGTTGAGTGTCACGTTTGACTGCATGTTAGAAATATGGCGAAGTCAAAAGAATGGTCCAAAAAGTTCAGAGAAGATATCATCGCCCTTCACAAACAAGGACCAGGATACAAAAAGATAGTGAAGACACTAAATGTTCTTAGAGATACCGCTGGAAGCAGAGTTCACAAGTTCAAAGTTAAAGGAACAGTGGTCACACTACCTGGACGGGGCAGAAAAAGGAAGCTATCGATGGCTGCAACCAGATTTCTGAGAAGGCAAGTTCAGAAAAACCCTTGAGTGACTGCAAAAGACCTGCAGCAAGACTTGGTGGTAACAGGCACTGAGGTTTCAGCTTGCACAGTAAGGTGCGTACTAAACGCACTCCAAGACTACACCACTACTGACCCAAAAGCACAAGAAAAGTCACTTGAATTTGCTCAAAATCATATAAATAAATTTTGGGATTCTGTTCTGTGGAGCAATGAAATGGATCAGCTGAAGAAAGAAGAATGAAGCAATGCTGAAAAGAACACTCTAACACTCTTAAGCAGTGTGGTGGCTCGGTGATGATCTGAGGCTGCTTTGCATCCTCTGGCACTGGAAACCTGCAGTGTGTGGAAGGCAAGATGGATTCATTGAAGTATCAGGAAATCCTAGGAGAAAACGTCATGCCGTCTGTGAGGAAGCTGAAGCTTGGGCGTCACTGGACCTTCCAACATGACAGTGATCCAAAGCATACCTCAAATTCAACCAAGGCTTGGTTGCAGAAGAAGTCCTGGAAGATTCTACAGTGGCCATCACAGTCACCTGACTTGAACCACATAGAAAATCTCAGGTGGGATTTGAAGAAGGCGGTTGCAGCCAAGAATATTATTGAACGGAAGGCCATTGCTCACGAGGAATGGGTTAAGATTACTCAACAACGCTGCCAGAAGCTGGCTATGCATCTCGTTTGCAGCAAAAGGACTCTACTAAGTACTAAAGATGCTTTCCATGAATGGGTTGAGTAATGTTCACCCAAAAATTAAAATTCTGTAACACTTAATAACACTTTCAAGGCCCAGAAAGGTAGTAAAATATTGTTAAAATAGTCCATGTGACTACAGTGGTTCAACTTTAATGTTATGAAGTGACTAGAATACATTTGTGCGCAAAAAACAAACAAAAATAACGACTTTATTCAACAATTTTGTTCTAGCCTGTGCCAGTCTCCTACGCAGTTTCTGTTGTAAATAGTGAAGCTCTTTCGAGTTCTACGGCAGCCGATGCTGTTCACGTGAGCACCACGATGCATGCGCAGGAGCTGCAACGTAAACAGCATAGGAGACTAACTTCCTGCTTGCACAGAGAGCATGCTGGGGACTATTTTCAGGCGCTGCATAATATCATTGCGCCGCTGCACCCATGGTACGGCAGCAAAGTCCCTTGATTATTATGCAGGAATGAGAGTATAGTCCCTAGCCATATTGGTCTAGAAAAGTCTTAGTACACGATGTAACTAAACACATCACAACATGTAAATAGGAAAATGTTGGCGTTATTTTGTCACTTATTGAGCAGTAGGCTAGATGGAGCCATTTACCTCCAGTCTTTGTGCTAAGCTAGGCTAGCGGTGGGTGCGTCAGACAGGGTTGACGCGCACGGAGATGAGAATGGTATGTATGGACTTATCTAACTCTTTGGGACTTTAACTTATTCAACGTATCCCCCAAAGTCAGTGTGTTCCTTTAAGTCTACTATGAATCTGTGTGCATGAAGTATACAACTTTGCAGTATAAAACCACAAAACACCTTAAGGAATACTATTCCCACAATGTAATGTCCTCAACTCGACCATCCATAGCAAACAATATACATTACTGCACAGTATGCATTAGGGCTGGGTTAAAAATATTGATTTCTTGATTTTAATTTATTCTAATTTGAATCGATTTACCTCAGAAAAGCCATTAAATGTCCATATCTCGATAGTTAAATTAACACTAGAGCAGAGTGCTAAATATATGCATTATATTACATATTCATTATATTTGACAGCCACCGTTTAAATGTTTATAAAAAAATTAAAAAAATTTATGAAACATAATTATGTCATTAAAAAGTTATTAATATATTATAATGTGTAATTTTATATACAAATCATTGTTTATTTTAACAAGTTTTTTTATCCTTGAGAAAATGTACATGTACTATACCTGATATTGATATATTGATATAGAATGAAATTAAGTTGAAATTGGAAACATGAAATTTGTGTTAACACCCAGCCCTAGTATGAAGTAAGCAGTCCGCTAATATTAAAAACCTTCTGATATATGGCAGTTAAGTCTGCTGGGATCATAGCTCTCCATGGCTATGCAGCATATGCATGTATGTGTATGTACCTGAAAGAAGCCCGGAGGAACAGGGCCGACTGGCATACCCTCTCCTGGGGCCATGTTTCCAAGGACAGGGCTCGGAGCTGCCGCTGCACTCTGCAATCACAAATACACACACAATTCCAGTTAAACAGCACATCCAACGCACACACATAAAGCTAGCAGCGCTTACTCAAACACTGCACTATGATGGTCATTCACCACTCAAGGACAAACACACACAGCCATAAACAAACACTCCTTGGAAGCCAAAATCTACATCTCTTAGACAGACACATGGATACTGTCAACAGCTGCTAACCACCAGAAGAACTGGCTTTCTGTCTGAAAATGCATTCGGCTGTCTCCGAAAAATAAAAGCAAGCAGACAGGGATGGTAGAGGTCAGATGGCAGGCCAAAAAGACATGAAATGAGACAGGATTACTCTGTCTGAGGATGCAGAGAGCCGCGGGCGGCCCCAGACCCCATGCAGGGAGCTAATGAGGAAGCCGTTCAGGTTCCTGTGCTAGACTCTGTAAACCACACACTCAGCGCTAGAACAGAAAAGGCAGAGGTGGATGGATGACGGGTCGTCCCTCTGGATCCCAATTCATTCCTCTCCTTTTCAAATAATTGAAATAAATAAATGTTATTTGTTTATACATTTTATTATTAAAATTTTGATCATTAATATGTAAACACACACATACATACACATATATATATATATATATATATACATATATATATATATATATATATATATATATATATATATATATATATATATATATATATACACACACATATATATATATATATATATATATATATATAAAATGAATAATAATATATAATTATTTATTTTATTATTATTAAATCAAATAATAAATATTATCATTAATACAATATGTAAACATATATATAATAATTAATAAATAATTATAAATATATATAATCAATATTAATTAAATTAATAATAATGAATATATCTAAATACATAATATATAATTATTATTATTAATACATTAAATGTAATAAGAAATATTATCATTAATAAAATTATATATATACATATATACATACACACACACACACACACATACATAATAAAATTAATAATGAATATATAAATATATAAATGTATTATTATTATTATTATTATTATTAATTAAATGTAATAGCAATAAATATTATCATTTATAAAATATGTAAACGAATATATATATAATTTTATATATATATATAACCCATATTAATGAAAGTAATAATAAATATAGAAATATATTAATAAATAATATATTTATTTTATTATTTATTTAATTTAATGTAATAATAATGTGTGTATGCAAATTATACATATCTATCCACAGAGATTTTATATCTATCTATCTATCTATCTATCTATCTATCTATCTATCTATCTATCTATCTATCTATCTATCTATCTATCTATCTATCTATCATCCATCCATCCATCCATCCATCCATCCATCCATCCATCCATCCATCCATCTATCCGTCTGTCTGTCCATCTATACACACATATACATTTCATTAGTCATTTTTATATTTTTAGTAAATTTGTTTTATATTTCTTGTACAGCACTTTGGTTTCAACATCTGTTATTTTTAAATATGCTTCATAAATCAATAAACTAATTTACTGAAATCCTATAAATAATTCAATATTATATATGAAGACTTCAGACTGTAAAAACAATATATATTGTTTTCATATTATTATATGAATATTATGTATTTATAGATTTACTTAAAACGTATAAATATGTTAAATGTGATAAACATGTCTGTTAAAACACCCTCATCTATGTAACTGAGTTGAACACACAGTGATGAACAGCTGTGTTTTACTAAATATTTTGCTACAAAACAGAAGAACATTTATATATTTATATATATATATATATATATATATATATATATATATATATATATATATAAAAAACAAAAAAAAAAAAAAACAGGTTCATCACAACACAATGTGACGTGAAAAGTTGTCACGCTCCACTGCTTCTCATCGGGAAAAGTAGTTACTGGAAAATCTGCATTGTTTTGAAAACACTCTAGCCACAATCACGCTACTGAAAAATGTAGTTAAGTTAGTAGCGTCACTGATTTTAGTTACAGTTAACACTGTGCAACAAAAATCTTTGTTTTGACATCTGACAACAGCCGTCAAGTGGCAAACTGACTAGGATTGAATGTTTTATCTAGCACAAGGGGGCTTGTAAGTGCCACAGCTCCGGGCAGGATTGGCACACTGGCACGGCGACAGAGCCAAGACGGGATGTGCTGCAATGACTTGAGATTGTGTGCGCGGAGCATTACTGACATGCAGTCGGAGAGAAAGAGAGAGAGAGACACACTTAGACACAACAGTCTGATTACCCCTGGCACACAGGGAAATGAGCAGGGGAAATGCACTCACATCCGCCCAGTAATAACAAAGAAGTTGCTGGCAAATTGAAGGTGGAGATATATATACGACTCGGAAGGAGTGTTTTCTATAGCTACAATACTTTCGACAACAGTTCAACAAGACGTAATAAAAATCACTACTGGCGCAAACATCCGTGCTGTTTAATCGACGCTGAAGCCATCTTTTGTCACAACACACTCGTGGTAAATAAGATCCCGCTGCGAGAGGCTGAATATTGTGTTTTCCTGCAGTAATGCTAAAGTCTCATCTCCTGATAGTAGCGGCACAATAATGAGCCTAATGCCCTCCGTGCTGAGCAAGCACTCTATCAAAACTACCAACAAAGATAAACTAACGTCCCTCGGCTCTTCACGGGTCCACAGTCAGTCGTAAAACCCTCGCCGCCGAGGGCACGGCAATAAAATCTGGCCTCTGATTAGAGTAACTTTCATTTAGCGTGCATCCCATTCAGGGGAAACTAAAATGGCACTAATGTAATAAGAAAAGATGTCTGACTGTCTTAAAATCTAAGTGATAAAAGCGTTAACAGTGACACACTGAAGCTAATACATTTAAGTGTTTGGCTGAGGAGAATTTGTGGCTGGTGTTTTTAATACTATTGACTACAGAATACTGTGTACAAGATATGCCAAAAATGACTTGAAAATCAGTTATATTAAATAATGTACTCATCCTCGCTTCTATGAATTTCAGTTTAGCAGGGTGTCCTAGATGGGGCAGACACTGTCAACATAATAACACTATATATTCAAAATATCAATTAAAATGAATTGATTACAATAATAAAATATAGATGGTAATATGTTTAGTATATATACATATATATCATAATTCAGGTGTTCCAGTCACTTCCATGGCCACAGGTGTATAAAATCAAGCACCTAGGCATGCAGACGCTTCTACAAACATTTGTGAAAGAATGGGTCGCTCTCAGGAGCTCAGTGAACTCAAGCGTGGTACCGTGATAGGTTGCCACCTGTGCAATAAGTCCATTCGTGAAATTTCCTCACTACTAAATATTCCACGTTCAACTGTTAGTGGTATTATAACAAAGTGGAAGCAATTGGGAACAATAGCAACTCAGCCACGAAGTGGTAGGCCACGTAAAATCACAGAGCGGGGTCAGCGCATGGTGAGGCGCATAGTGTGCAGAAGTCGCCAACTTTCTGCAGAGTCAATAGCTACAGACCTCCAAACTTCATGTGGCCTTCAGATTAGTTCAAGAACAGTGCATAGAGAGCTTCAATCTGATGGACGATTCTGGGTTTGGCGGTTGCCAGGAGAACGGTACTTGCCTGACTGCATTGTACCAAGTGTAAAGTTTGGTTGAGGGGGGGGTTATGGTGTGGGGTTGTTTTTCAGGTGTTGGGCTTGGCCCTTTAGTTCGAGTGAAAGGAACTCTTAATGCTTCAGCATACCAAGACATTTTGGACAATTTCATGCTCCCAACTTTGTGGGAATAGTTTGGGGATGGCCCCTTCCTGTTCCAACATGACCGCGCACCAGTGCACAAATCAAGGTCCATAAAAACATGGATGAGCGAGTTTGGTGTGAAGGAACTTGACTGACCTGCACAGAGTCCTGACCTCAACCCGATAGAACACCTTTGGGATGAATTAGAGCGGAGACTGTGAGCCAGGCGTTCTCGTCCAGTATCAGTGCCTGACCTCACAAATGCGCTTCTAGAAGAATGGTCAAAAATTCCCATAAACGCACTCCTAAACCTTGTGGAAAGCCTTCCCAGAAGAGTTGAAGCTGTTATAGCTGCAAAGGGTGGGCCAACTCCAGTTCATGTGCATGTAAAGGCAGGCGTCCCAAAACTTTTGGCAATATAGTGTAGGTAAAACCATCCATAGAGCACCTCACTAGCGTGGTAAAATTTTACTACATGGTTTCTATGGTATTTGTATGAAAAACAGCCTAAATACGTTTAGTATAAATACAAATGCTGTAGCTTAATGTCACAAAGTCCACTGATGGCAAGTTGATTTGAACCCATGTGCAGTTTTATTGAATATAATCCAAAGTGAACCAGACAAAGACTTGACTACATGGACTTACCAACAGTAGAACAATATAAACAATACTAGACAAGAGACCAATGAACCATGAGAGCTATATATACACAAACAAGACTAATGACCAACAAGGAACACCTGTGAACAATCAAGACAATAAACCAATCACAAAACAGAGAAGAGCACCACATGACTAAAGTAACCAATGAGAACAAGGCATATACACAAGGGGAGCACATGGCAGGATAACATCAAAGCCACTAGATGCCAAGCCTGCAACCATTAGCCAAAAAAGCGTAAAGACTAATGCTAATGCTGCGGCTGCCAGTATGCAGGAAAGGAGACCAGAGGCTGTTTTTTATGGATGTCAATGAAGAAGAGGCTTCACTACATTGAATAAACAGCTTTAGTGTAGTGATGGGCAGACCAAGGCTTCGTGAAACGCTGAAACAGCTGAAGCAAATGTGCCGTATTGTGTCGAAGCTTTGAAGCAATTCGACACCCATCTCCACAACGACCCCTGCTGGTCAGAACTGTGTAAATGCAATAAAACCCAGGCCAATCATGCATAAAAACACCTTTTACGAATCTATTGCAATTTTTTTATTGAAAGTACAAATGTTTCAAATGCAATTAATTAATCATCTAATAAAATTAAATATTAAGTGTATATATGTTCTTTTATCAATTGTCAGGGCTTGTTTTGTTTGTTCTATGGATGGCTCAGATCAACAGGCCAATACAAGACTATTAACTCGTATTGGCCTGTTGTCCCTTTTAACTAATGTCTAATTAAAATGTCTACAAATGTATAAAACTGATCAGAGATCAGGTAAAACCCACAGACACTTCAATGGTTCTCAGTGACTTCTCATGATTCATGGGTTCACAGAGATCATCGCCCCCTAGCGGTGAACCATTGGCATTTCGAAGTGTTTCGAAACGTTTCGAAAACAGTGATGACGTAGCAAAGCCTCGTTTACTGAAATCACGTGACTTTGGCAGTTTGACACACGCTCCGAACCAATTGATTCGAAACAAAAGATTTGTAAAGCTTCGAAGCTTCATGAAGCAGTGTTTTAAAATGGCCATCGCTACTTTTGTGAGGAAATAGCTTATCATTTAATCAATCAACTGCCAGTCCACTACTCTTCAACATGTTTTACGCTAAACAATACGAATTTACTATGATAAAGAGGTTATTTTATAAGAGAAGGCAGAGAAGGGAATGTCGCGACAGGTAGGGCTCATTTACGGCATTACCATAGTATTTAATAGTAATATTAAGTAGTGATGTTATATTGTCTAATGAAAGTAGAAAATACAGATGTTTTCTTTCTTCGGCTTTCAGGTTTGACCAGTCATGATAAGACTTGGATGGTAATGACTATTATAACTGCATTTATGCACATGATGCTGATATTATGCGATTTTAATGAATAAAGAGAAAATGAATCATTGAATTATTGTGTTATATTGTATTTTGTTTAATGAAAACACATTCCACAAAGCACATTAGTTTAAAGCACATTCCACAAACAATGCAGTCCTACTGTACCTTTCCTAGGGATTTAACACCAAATAAAGAACATTTATTCACAAGACCAGCGCGCTAATCCATAAGAAACTGATTAACGTAAACTGTGACTGTCATATAACTTTGAACGGCGGGCACTGATGCACTCAACGGGCACTCAACACAGCCATGACACGATAGGCTGAGAGGTGGCGCACATGATCCAATTAGCCGTTACGCTTTCTCCAAGAGATACAGACCCTCTCATCTTCCTATAACAAGACAATCTCTGATAACATGAGAATTACATGACCAGAAACTAACACAGTGTCTACACTGGACGTGACAAAGTGACCGTTGCAAAGCATTTGTCCTTCATGTCATAAATACGAGGCATCAGTTTAATGTCGCGGATTTGTCGTGTTGCGTCCAGTGTAGAAAATATCACTAATTATAATGGGTTATATTGTCTTTTGTCGCATCGCATCGCGCAGCTCTCAGACATGGTGTAAGACTGTGAGAATTACTAAATAAAAGACCTGAACACAAACAAAACCCAAACCAAAAACACGTGACACTTAATAGCACAAAATATTGTAATTATATTCCATTATTCCGTATTAATACATAATACATGTCTAGATTAATAATGTAATACAATTCCATATGTATATCCCACATTTCTGCCATAATACTATGGTGCAGTTAGGGTTACTACACTCTAAAAAATGCTGGGTTAAAAACAACCCAAGTTGGGTTGAAAATGGACTAACCCAGCGATTGGGTTGTTTTAAGCAAACATTTAACCCAACCACTGGGTTAAAACAACCCATTTACTGGGTTAAAACAACCCAATCGCTGGGTTAGTCCATTTTCAACCCAACTTGGGTTGTTTTTATCCCAGCATTTTTTAGTGTACAGTTAATCCGTGGAAAAACCTTCTAATTGGATCATTCATGGCACAATGTTTCTCCTGTTTGTCAGTACTGTTAAGAACAGTCAGCGCTGTTTCATCTGGCTTTAAACGAAATCACTGAGACAATTGTGTTCGTCACTGAATTTAAGCGCTTCTCACAGTGTTGTTCAGTAGTCACGAGACCGATCAGAGAGTAAACGCATCTGCTCAAAGCTCTTCATTTGAGCCGAGCGGATAAATGTGGTGCGGTTCAAACGAGTACTGCCACTTGGCGCATAAACATCGAACATTTATTGAACACGTGTTGTCGTTTTATCAAGGAAAATTATATTGTGATAATAATTATCATTTTATTGCCAAGCCCTAATTACAAGTCAATGAATTTTGTCAAAACCTCTATTATTTTACTTTGCTGACAAGTTTAAAAAGCTGACAGAATTCACAACACAAAAAGGTTTCACTTTGCAAGGCATAAAAATACATGTACATGGTGATCAAAAAAGCAAGATATAGTGCTGGACCAATGGCAAGTGATATTGTTGAGCCCTGCATATATCAATGTTCTTTGTGTTGTTAATGTTAAGAGTGTCAAACTAATAATAATAATAAAAATTTGTCCTCATTTCTCTCTCTCTTAATGCGTAATAGGAGCTCAGATGAATTTTATACATACAGTTTAATTAATCACAGAGCAGAAACAATGTCAACACAGAACAGCAGAACGAGATCTTAAAGTCTTTATTCCGATCTGAGCTGTTAATCGTCACTGCAAAGGCATCACAGAGCGATGACAATGTGCATCGAGCACTTCTGCCAAAACAAAGACGGAACAGACTTCAGATGAGCAGCATTGTCGGCTTCCCAGGAGAAATTTCCAGTCCAAATGTTTGTCCACTCATAAAGCAGGGCTGGCAGTGCCAGAGTGGGATCCTCATTACCGTTCCCTGTAGCGGATTTGTCTCCTGGGGAGGTGCAGTGGGGTAACTATTAGCCCCTACATCCCATCCCCAGACCTCATGCTGGTGACCCAGACTGTGTAATATCCCATTTAAGAGGCTTGATTTGAGGACTGCCAACTGGATTACCAAATGTCCTGAACTGACCCCAGGTGCACCATGGGAGGTATTTCTGTTCTTCCTTCATGTTAGTCTCTTCTACAAGCAATTCAGTTAAAAATATATTGTGATTTGCCATTTTATGCTGTAACAGATGGACGTTCATGGCAGGCTGCGTCCAATGTTCCCAAACTACTAAATGGGAACAGTAATGAGAGGGAAAGTGTTCTTAATTAATTACTTTATATCCAAATTTGTAGGCTGGATTTACTTGAAGCGCTGCACTCTGACAGTCGCCGTTGATTTAACGTTTATGTTATTTTGCTTTGCAGACACTAGTACAGTTTACACAAAACAGAGCTTGCCCTGCCAGCTTTATGACTAACTAAAAATCGTGATACTTAAAGAGATAGTTCACCCAAAAATGAAAATGATGTCATCATTTACTCACCCTCATGTTGTTCCAAACCTAAATTAATTTCTTTCTTCTGCTGAAGATATTTTAAAGAATGTTGGTAACCAAACAGTTGACAAGTCTCATTCACTTCCATTTTTTTCCCATATGGAAGTCAGTGGTGCCCGTCAACTGTCTGGTTACTAACATTCTTTAAAATATCTTCAGCAGAAGAAAGAAATTCATACAGGTTTGGAACAACATGAGGGTAAATTATGACAAATTTAACTACATTTTTCATTCCCTTTTACTTGTTTCTTAGATTTATGTTGCGTTCCAGGCAACCCGTAACCCGTGTTTTTCCAACTTTCTGCCTATGAAAGTGCACTGGAACAGCAGTCAAACCCGTGACTTCCCACCCGTGAACTCGTACTAGATCGATGTACTCCCAGTTACAAGCTCTGACGTCACATAGCCCGTGAAACAACAATGGCAGCCCCTACGGATGCGGTGTTTATGAAAGTCAACGTAAAATAAAAGGTATAACAGCTTCTCTTGCCTTATGCACCATTCCTCAGTTTCCCTCAAATAAGCAAGGAGTAAGCACCTTTGGCGATATAAATGATTGTAAATGAGCATAAGCCCCGTACGGTCCGCCATGCTTTGTTTACATCTAGCTACCGCAATTCCTTGCGCTCAGGCAGTTTGGCGTGACTTTGCCTTGAACGCTACAAAGTCATGAGTCATGGTTTGAATTCGTAATTTACGGGCTCAAAAACCTGCCTGGAACGCAGCATTAGATTACTGAAATAATATATTATTGAAATTAGGGGTGTAACGATACACCTATGCCACGGTTCGGTTCATGTCATGATTTTGGAGCCACGGTTCGGTTCGGTTCTGTTTGCTGTGGAGTCAGGGTTCATGGCAAGGCACCAGCAATAAAAAGACTAGATTCACTTTTAACTTATTAATAACAACAGCAATAATTTATCTTATTAACTTTATCTTTATTAACTTTATACATTGGCTTCACGTTTTCTTTAGAGCAGTTAGCAAACCTGAGTAAACTAAAATGAAATAATGGTCTGCACTCTAGCCTAGTCATAAATAATCTACTCATTTTACCATTTACCATAATGTTTAAAAAAACAAGCACATTTAGTTCATAATTTATGACACACACAAGTAAATGTCCCACTTTATCCTACTTAAACACATAAATTGTATGACTAATACGGGTGAATAAATAGGCCTATAAGTTAAAGCTATTAAAAAACAGTTTTTGTTAATACAATAAAGTAACCACCACACTAATTTAAAAATAAACAAAATAACAAAGTGAAAATAAAGTGGCATTTTGGGGTTATGGAAACAACAGTTACCACGGTGAATACACAATATATTACAACATGAACTGTTAAAAACTGCTGAACATCATACCTGCATGCAAATCCTTCCCAGCGAACACACGTCGAACCAGTTACGTGATTTATTGGTACTTTACTTTTATTTCATGACTTACAAATTGACATCGTAACGTTGCATGCTCATTGTTTCTCTTGCGTTTTATTTAAAGTGATACGGCACGCACGCGCCACATGTGTACGTGAAACTAAAGAGTGTGCGCCACATGTGACGTGAAACTAAAGAGAGAGAGATTTTTATTTCGTAACAAGGCACAAGCTACGAAACGTTGCTGACAGGACAGGATACCAGCGGTTTTCTTCCAAGTGAGAGAGGTGATTTTGATTTCGGCTTTCAACAAGGCACAAGCTACGAAGATTACGATGTTGCTGGGACTCCAGGGTAGCATTTTGCCTATACCAGGCTAAATGGGGAAACTGGCTCTCTGTACTTCCACCGTGCAGCTTGAGCGATCACCCAAGTCACGTGACATGCACTTGGAAGACAAAGGTTAGTGTATATTTAGTAAATAATATTATTATTATAATATTTAGTAAATATACAGCTCTTATTATTTGTTAAAAGTGCACTAATTACTATTTAATCAAATGTCAAGGAAGAAAAAATATATATTTTATGGCATAAGGTGAAGTGTTTTTAACTGTGAGAGCTGGGCTGGGGCAGCAGGGGTATATAACTGTGTATGTGACAAATAAAACTCTTGAATCTCAAGTCACGGTTCGACATTAGAGTAATATTATTATTATAATATTTAGTAAATATACAGCTCTTATTATTTGTTAAAAGTTCGAACTATTTAATCAAATGTCAAGGAAGAAAAAATGATTTTGTGGCAAAAGGTGATCGCTTTCGAACCGTGGGTGGTGTATCGCCTTTTTTCGGTTCGGTTTGAACATCATTACACCCCTAATTGAAACAAAATATTTAAAAGTTATTTTTAATGCAAATTTTGTGTTAGACAAATGAATGCTGTGACAATCACCATTATTGTTTCTATGCAAGATTAATGTTGCTCGAATTGCTAAAAAATAAATGAGTAAATAAATAATTTTTACGTGTTATATGTTACATTATAGGTCATTTTCATGTCTCTTAACTTTTCAGAATGTTTCTCAGGAATGTTTTTGTAAACATAATATTCATGGATAACGCTGCTATTGTGCATCAAAGCAATGCTGTAAAGTCACAAATGTTAAAACCCATTAGCTTTTTTAAGCTCAGAGGGTGAATTTGTGCAGTTGTGGCTGTTTGTTTGAAATGCTGACAGCCTCTTGTTTGTACTATACATCAATGCTGGATAAAGCTTCATTAAACCAGCACACTGAGTTGATCTCTTGTAACACACCGTCCATAAGAAGCTATTAGTGGGTAGAAGACACTCAGTTCTACTGATCTATTGCTGCCTTCAAGTCCTCTTTGGAAGTTTTTACTAGTGTTATAGAGATTTCTGGTGATTTTTGTTGCATATTTCTATCTTTCTATTTCACTTTCCAACAAAGACTGGCAACATGTTCATTAGCCGCGTTTCCACTGTCGGGCCAGTGGCTTTCAATGGGCCGGGCTGGGCTAATAGCCTCCGACCTGTAGCACCAAGCCCAAAACCATGCTGCATTCCACCGTCGGGCTAGAAGCTCTGCAGCGCTTCACTAAAAGCTGCCATTAACACGCCTCTCTGGAACAACGTCACACAAACCCATCATTTCACCAACAAATGGAAGTTTTATCAGAAAACGAATCAGAAAGAAATTACTGGAAACTAGCAAGAACACAAAACTAACAAAATAAAAGCGGCCGTTTGTTGCCATTTTTGTTCTTCATACTTAAATATATTTATAAATAGCCTATTAGCCTACATCACATTTAGAAAAAAACGATAATTTCTACAAATTTTCCAACAAAAATACGACCTGAGGAGCTTTAGCACTCTCTCCAGTGACAGTCCCAATACAGTTATATTTTCAGTCAGAGAAACAGGAAGCTCCTGAAAAACTGGAGTTGCTTGCTTTATTTTATGACATATGCAGAGCTAAATATGGATATCCGACAGTCCGGTATAAAGAGAGACCTATTTTACTGACAGATAAAATAAATATACGATTGTGACAGCCTATATGATTTGTCTGAGTTCTTTAAGTGGTCGTATTTACCATATTTACTATGGTAATGGTTAGCGCAAATAGTCTTTTGCATCACTATTTCTGCCTATACAGTGATCAGAATCCACATCGGATTACAAACAGACGTTATTTCAAACACTTGCTGCTGTCTGAAAGTGAGTTTTGAGCTAAAATGATTTTAAAAGTCTTTAATGTTGATGTTAGCTGGTATATGAAATCATCCGCGCCCGCGGCGCTGCCGTCCCCAAACTCAGATCAACTCCGCCTTTGCTCGTAACCACTCCTCTAGCCTGAGCTGCCCGCTTTGGACCAAGGTAACCCTGGCCGTTGGCCCCCGAGAAAGCCCCGACAAGACCCGATCAAGCCCCGGAAGTGACAGTGGAAACGCGACTGGCCCTAGCATGCACTAACATGCCGGCCTCACAGTGGAAATGTGGCTAATGCTAAACAAAATGAGCAACATTTGCACGTTACACTTTATGCGTTTTATCATCGTTCTTCTACTGGCAATGTAGCTTTGTCGAAATTTGAATCTAGTGATGGCAAAACTAAGCCTTGGAAAGCTTTTGGGTCAACTGTATGTTACTGCAAGCTTACATGTTTTCACAGTGTGTGTTTTGACCATTTGACCATCTAGCAGGTAAAAAGATGCCATGAACACAAGAAAATGCACACACGTCTCTTGTATATAAAATGGCATTTACTGTCTGCTTTCCAAGGTTTTTTAAAAACTGGGGTCCATGGAAAAGTTGTTAATGTAAAATAATAATAATAATAATAATAAGTTATAATTATTATTGCTGTTAACAAATATTTTATATTTCTTCTTATTATTATTTATATTAATAATAAATTAATGACAATAATAAGTGTTATTACAATATTTAATACTACATTTATTTGAATTAAATGCATTTGTTGGTAATATTTTCAAATTATTAGTATATTAGTATTATAAATAAATTAATGATAATAATTGTTGTTTAAAAAATCTGAATTAATAACTTTTAATAATGAATAATTAATTAATTTTATTATTATCTTTATTATTATTCATTAGTTCAGTGAAACCACCCAAAAATGTACAAATAATTTGTAACATTTAGAATTATAAAGTTACAAAACTATAATACGACACCATTATTACTTTGCTTCTGCTAATATTCTTTCATTTATACCTCAAGCTTAGAAAGTCGGAGCTCAAAGAGTTTCCCACTGGCCATTGTGACATTCTGGTAACGTTGTTGTGTGCTCATCTCATAACTACGATCATTTCAACATGAATATATCATATGCTGTGCACCTTGTACCCACGTTTTGATGACCAACAGGTCTCTAATCAGTAAAAATAAGTGCCTACAGGTCCCTGTTATTGATGACCACACAGATAGGAGAGTGGACAGTCCGTTAGCAGGCCAGCGCTCTCCAGTCACTCAATCTCACTCCCTGTCACAGGTAATTGATTTCATTAATCAGTGCTAATCGGGAACACGCTCCATATCCACCAGGAATCAAGTGGGCCTGCACAGGTGGAGGGACTCCCGCAGCATGCTGTTGAGTTGTTAATTGTCAGAAGTCCTTTAATTAACATTCACCAACTGGACACAGGGGGACGGACCTGCCATTTGATGGCAAGGGTCTGTCATTTGGGAGGAAGCTCAAATGATTGCAGTACTTATTTTGCTTTGATATAGTAACCATGTTCTCATAACCATGCTGCAAAGCAGCATTTACAAATGAGATATGTGCTGTCGTTGACAGGTTTTAAAGCTAAACCTGTGCTTAAATAGCTGTTTCGCTATACCCACCATGGCAAATATGCGTCAAGCTACGCCGTTTTAATCCTTTTCCGTCTTCTCTTAAATAAACTCCCAGCAGGATGTGCGTTTTATCAGTTCCCTCACAATTCCAAGAATGCTGTTATTACACTCGGCACTTCAAGCTCTCTGTCGCAAGAATGTAAAGCTTACAGGCCCATTACACTCGACAGAAGGCTTAAGAAACAACCAGAACCTGCAGGATGGCGAATTAAACCCAAGGTGCCATCAAGCCAAACGGTAACCGAAGTCCCTGAAAAGTAGCCACTGAATAATTCATAATACAAATGCCTTGGCCAAAAGGTGGTAGGTTTACAATAGGTGGGGCATGTATTATTTCCACCCAGGCTGTCATAAGTGCTTGTTTATTATGGTTTACATCGATTGTTTGCTTTGGCTGTGTTTGTTCATAAAGATTGGCATGTTTTTAAAAGTAAAATTTTTAGAAGATAAATGTGATGTTAAATATATTCTTTATCGATAAACGGAATCACACTGAATGACACACAACAGAAGCGCTCTCTCGCGTGCGCGATCAGTTCTCCTTGCGCCTGAATAGTCAAATACACGCGCACACAGATGTCAAAATGCACATCGTGTGGAGTATCTTGCATGAACACAGTCGGTTATGGCTTAAGTGTACATAAACAGGTGGGTAATAACTGGATATGTGTCAGAATATTACGTCCATGCATTCATCAGCCCAATTAAATACTGTCAATAATGTTAATCAAACAACTACAGATGTTAAATAAATGTATGCATATTAAATAATATCTGAAAAAGGATTTTTTTAAATGTACTATTGTTTTTGTAATTTGCTAATTTACTTCTTTGTTCTTTTATATAGTCTAACAAAGATAACTCATATCATATCAAATTTCTCATATTAGCCTATGCTCATATTGCCCACCCCTTGCCCACCTGCACATACCAGCTGATATACAATGTAGTCTTGATTTGGGTGGTCACTCTGCATTTTAAAGTTTGAAAGGGTTTTAAATATTCTAAATCAAGTAAAATGACTCAAAATCAAGTAATTTATGCATGCCAAAGTCAACTTTATTCATATAAAATGTAATTTCCAAACAGCAAAATTGTGGCCAGTGAAAATGCTGAGTGGCTAATAACTTTGGAAAACCACTAGCCACAGTGGCTGGTGAGCAAAACAAAGTTAATGTCAAACCCTGTATTATATATTGGGACACCCCTCCAATCACTGAATTCAGGTGTTCCAATCCATGGCCACAGGTGTATAAAATCAAGCACCTAGGCATGCAGACGCTTCTACAAACATTTGTGAAAGAATGGGTCGCTCTCAGGAGCTCAGTGAACTCAAGCGTGGTACCGTGATAGGTTGCCACCTGTGCAATAAGTCCATTCGTGAAATTTCCTCACTACTAAATATTCCACAGTCAACTGTTAGTGGGATTATAACAAAGTGGAAGCAATTGGGAACAACAAAATTATTTAATTTAAGTTTACTCGTGCATATTTTGATGTAAAAAAAATATTTTATCATTATAAAGGTTAAATGAATATTGTACCTCAGATGTGTTAGTCATGTTCTGAAAATAAAAGAGTAGTTTAAAACCCACAACTAACTGTCTGCTTTCTACAACTTTCACTCAGTAGCAAAAATCTGAGTTTAAACTTAAAAGATTTGACATTTATCGTGATAATTATCGATATCGACTGATAAGAAAAAAAAATTTTGTGATCATTTTGTTGGCCATATTGCCCAGCCCTTACATCTTCCAGAAGTGTTTATGAATTCATGGAGTTCTTTTATAATTATAAAAACTGTATTATTTTAATTAATTACAAATTATTATAAATTAAAAATTATTTTTTATTTATTGCAAATTATTGTTGCAAATTGTCTTTGTAAAGAGTGAAAAATATATAATAAAAATGTTTTATTTATTTATACATACTGTTTTTATATTTATTTATTTATTTATTTTATATTTAACATTTGCAATTGGTCTCTTTCAAAAATCATTTGAAGTTTTAACAGATGTCTTAATATTTCATTCTGGGCTCAGATTTTCCTCAATATCTCAGGATGAAAATATTTTTTATTAGAAATAAATATGAAATAATAAATAAACATTACACATTTAAAATTAGAAAGACTTTTGAGTTAGCGCCAGTGAAAATGTTGGCATGGCAGGTAAAAATCTGCTTAAAAAACCCTTACTGTTAAACCCCTGATACCATCCACGTTTACATAATAACACACATACCGTACTCATCAGCGTTAGTGGGGGCGTTGTTAATCATTTATCTGAAGAGGTCAGCCATTCATAACAGAGGATCATTAAATGGTACAGAAGCAAAACCAGCCTGTATATTTGTAAGGGTTAGAGAGAAGGTGGAACATTATTATATAAAACTTGCTAAAAATGCTACAAAATGAAATATGTAGTAAGATGTGGCCCCTGCACAGAATATATAGGTGCAATAAATGCCACCCAACGCTATATTGCATGTCAACAGCAAAAACAACAGTAAGCCAGGTGCCATCAACAATCCAACCACAACAAGGAAACTTTTAGGAGAAAACAAGAGGTCACTGTCTGGGGTAAATGTACTGAGACACACATATGCTGATAAACAGCTACAAGTATAACATTTGTATTATAATTTTATATATATATATATATATATATTTTTTTTTTTTTTTTTTTACATTTTATGTAGAAAATGTGAGGCGTTTTCTCATCTAAAACTCACAATGCTAAGGTGTTTTAAATGGTTTTTGGCAGATATGATCACCCAGCCTGTTGTCCAGTTTATCATCCACCAGGAGCAATAACAATAGTGATTGCTAGTGATTGTAGTTGACACTAGAAGGCAGAATATAATGTACTTAACTTAAAACATACTACAAACAACCTATAAAAATGATTACAAGTGTCATTAAAAGCATAATTTCAAAAGACCAAGGCAAACATTGTAACGTGGCTTCCCAACAAAATTGAATAAATGTATTATGAATAACCAAACCCCTTGCGTAAGCATATTTTCTATTGACGGAGCACTAATGTGTGTCCATCAGACGATATGTTGGTCGTGGGAATCGGTGATGTCATGGAGTTTCAGGGAAGTGAAGGCTAAGATAGAGCCGCATACTCAATGGCACAAGCCCAAGCTGCTAACAATCACATCAGGTCCTCATTTCAAAGCCCAGATGGAAAAAAAAGGTTGCCTAGGAAACGGCTCCAGTGCACTGCACCTCCCTGGAGGTCCACCAACGCTAGACGAGGAATGAGATCCAAGCGCTCGCCTGGAATAAACCACACTGTGTCAAAACTCCTCCATCTGACTACAGCAATTATACCAAAGTATTATAGTGTCGTCTGCCAGGCTGAACGTACATGTTGACATGTCACACGCGTGACCACAACAAAGCCGTCATGTGGTTGCTGACAACACGAGCCGCATGTCGTGGCTTTCATCACAATCGCTTTGTGGTCGGTAGGAGGTTGGTAAAGGCTGAACTCTGACAAACAACATAGGAAATAAAAATCACAAATTAGATGTCTTTAAGGTGGACAGCAAATTCAGACATGCATCCTTCGCAGATGTTTTACTTGAGGAAAACGATCTCAATAATCCTGTAGTGTTTCAACAGGTGTCTCAATAATATATATCATTCTGTGCTCAGATTTTACTCGATATCTCAGTATGAACTTAAATAATTCTCTACAGAGACCCAAACCTCCTGCTTCTCAGGCCCTGTTTACACCTGGTATTAAGATGCGTTTTGGTCGATCGGATCACAAGTGGGCGACACTAAATACAGGTGTAAACGGGGTCTAAAACGTTTTGAGCTTGTCCACTTTCAACCACTTCCAGAGGTAATCGAAAAAGCATTCGATCGTATTGCTTTCGTAGTGTAAACGCTCATGGTCGAATTAGTTTAAACAGCCACAAAAGACCGCTTACTCTCTGTCTACTGGCTTAATGCGTAAACATCATGGAAAGCGTGCTAGCCAGATGGGATTTAAACTTTGTCGGCTGAAGACCCAAGTTTGGTTTGAAGAGGAAAAACGTACCAAGCACAATGTTCTCTCACCATTCCTGATTTCTAACACACACTCACTGCGCTCAGCCTGGTCTTGCGGCTGTCAGAGCACAAACGAAAGCCGATGCTCTCCGGTCGCGTTCATATATAAATTGCATGAGCTTATTTCATCCATTAGATTAAAAGATCTGGAAAAAAACCCATATATTTAGCCACCCATAGACCCTCCCTAGAAGAAATCAGGACAGAAGTGGTTGAAAGTGAACAAAAGAGACGGATTAAAACACCAGGTGTAAACAGGGCCTCAGGGGTTTCTCCTGAAAAAGAACCCTCAATAATTTAACATGACCATTGTGGGTTTCACATGGTACTCGCTGGGAGGTTGGTAAAAGTTGAACTTTGAGAATCGCTTTGTGGTTGGTAGGAGGTTGGTAAAGGGTGAACTCTAAAGCCCAAAGTATACTTCGGCCATCCATGCACCATCCGCATGATGTAATTTTCGTCATCAGGAGGGTTCGTGGATGTCTGCACACCCTGTCCGCGTGGAGCCCAATTTTTGAGAGAGTGGACGGTGCACGTACAACAGCGCATGCGCAATAAAAGACAGAAGAGTCCACGAGCAATTAAAAAACAACATACTTGAAACAGGAGGAGGAAAACACTACAATGGACGGTGAACTTGACATGCGTTTGTGCCAAGTTTGTGTGTTGTTGTTTCTTCTGAACTATGTTGCAATGGTTGATCCACTACTTTTCTTCGATCCTGCTGAGCGATGTCCTGTTGATGACACGACTCAGTGCTGCCCTCGGATATCTGGAAGAGTCTTTTAAAAAAGTGTACTGCGCCTGTGTCGAACTCGGCCATCCCCGCCCATCCGCAGTTGAGTATACTTTGAAAGCTGTGTGGACGTGGAAATTGAAGTATACCCAGAGCTTAAGGCTGCATTTACATTACGTGGTTGAAGTGATCAAATTTAGATTTTTTCCTCCCGTATGGCACAGATCAGATGTGGCCCATGAACATGTAAACAGGAAAAAAGCACATGGATTCCGATATTCTCAGATCCATTTCAGGCCACATTCATATGTGGAAATAAATATGATACGAATCAGATACGTGCATTTGCATCTGCCATGTAAGTGGACAGATCGGATATTCCCATGAATGCAAGTCGTATTTCGTCATTGAAAAAGTGACGGTGGCGAATGACGTCAACTCGGGTGGATAACAACCACAGTGACTAGGACCAGAGACCAATGTTTTGCTGACCTTTAAAGATGGTGCGGAAAGCAAAAGATAGTGTTATCATTTTGTCTGTATCCATTGCATATCACAATATTTTATCCCTTTCTAAGGCCTAAGGTTCTTCTGGGTCAGTACGTCTACCTTGGGTTGTTTCGCCAAGTGTGCAGTGTAAATGCAGATGTTGGATATGGGTCACTTTTAAAAGAAGATGTAAGCTGGTTGTCAAAAAAAAGAATTGGGCATCAAGACCTGCAGTATAAATGTGGCCTAAGAGTCAAAGGAAAGAATAATTACAGATGAGATTTTTTAAAGGAAAAAAGTGATTCTTTAGAGTTTCAACAGATGTCTCAATAATATCTCATTCTGTGCTCAGATTTTCCCCAATATCTCAATACGAACTCAAATATTTCTCATCAGACCAAATAATCTGAGCTATGCACTCCACATTCGTTGAATAGCAAGTTTCAGTCACGTTTAATGTTGTACAGCGTCATTTTAATACACAACTGAGAATTTTGCATGAGGGCGAAAGATTTCCTCACACAGATTCCGCAACGGGCTAACGTTTGTCATGCAGATTCTTTGTGTCGACCAACAGAAAGTGACTTCTGTGTGAACTGTGCATCAAACATCACTACACTGTGACAATTAATCTTTTTTACTCACAAAACTCATAATTTACTATACTATAATACGCTAATTCGACTGCACCTTTACTACACACCAACAATTTTCTTGTTTGTGCACTTATACTCTCCTAAGAAATTTTAAGAGAAACTCGTGAGATAAATGAGACATTTAAGGGTGTGACTGAAGGGTGTGACCTCTGGCAGCGACTACAACAGAGGCCATGTGGGGTGACAGCAGGGTGGTTTCTTTGGGTGGGGTCGTATTGGGCTCAACTGAAAATGATACACGGCCCTCCCATATGATTAAACTCACATTGACCTCAGTGAACTGTACCATACGAAACCAACCTGACTCAAGATAAGAGTTATCCAGTCCTGCAGACACCCCATAAACCTGGTTGCCCCACACTTTTCTCCAGTTCATCTGTGGTGTTGTTAGTCAGCAAACAGGCCCGTCCCATTTTCTGCAGCATGAGCTCATGGTGCTGTTGTGGCTTGCGGGCCTGGCCACGTCTGCATGGCAGGACTGTGTCTTCTTCGGCGCCAGCGTGAATATGCACTCCAGTGTTTTATCAGTTCATCAGAGGTCTGGATGTCGCTCAAGGCTGCTGGCCTGTCTTACTGCTGCCAGCCTGTAAAACTGCTCTAGTAAATATCATTAACTCTTAGATATGCCTCCTCTTTCTCAGTTTATACGTGCGTGTGTGTGTGTGTGTGTAAAAGTAGCACCCAGAGAAAAACTTTATTGCTCAGGGTTGCTCTTTCATAGCTCAGGAGAAGTAATATATATTTATCATGTTTCTTTTATGTATCAACTTTCTCCTAAGCTTCGGAGTAATAAACAATCACAAATGAAACAACTGCTCACGTACAGTATGAATTCAGAGCAATAAAATGAATGTAAATTGCATAGAAGAATTTGATGAAGTTTATATTGAGATCTTTGATTACAGGAAGAATTTCTTGGAAAATCTTAGCCAAGAATAGTAATTGTAATGGCAAAAATAAAATAAACAAATAAATAAAATAAAATGTATTAGTAATGTCTCATATTTCTCAGGATAAAAATACGTGAAGCTGGACACTTAAATGAGATATTTAAAATAAATAAATCAAATAATAAAATAAAAATAAATAAAATAAACCCTAATATTATCAGTAATGTCATATATGCCTAACGCGACTTGCGCGAATAAATCTCGCTATTTGCACGTAGTTGGACGCTTGAACATTTTGAGTTTACTCGCTTTATTCGTGCGTGACATTCACTACACAACAGGCGCAAATTTGCGTCATGGGAGGGGCTTCTACCAGGCGTCTCGTCTCGTTGCGTTGCGAAATGGCTGACATGGATTGTTTTAAAATACTGTGAATAAGCTCAATTTGCCGGCTTTAACTAGCTTGTAGTCTCAATAGGGTAAATTCAGGGTGATTGGACCCCCCCAAAATCACCCTATGTATAGCTCAAATAGAGTAAAGAGTTTTTTACAACTTACCAGATTGTCCGACCTCCTCACTCACTTTCTTCCAAGCAAGATCCTTTTTATTCCTGTTTCTATAAACTACAAAGATGTATCGTACAGCTCCGGGTATCCACATATGATTTTGTCCTCATTGTTGTCACTACTAGAGCAAGCTCCTGATTGGTTAACGCGGCGCGAATAACGCTAGTCAAACGTTGTTTCGGGCCTCAATTCAGGTGAGACTATTCGCGTCTTTGCATTGACTTAACATGTAAATCACTCGCGCTTATCGCTTCATTCGTGTCTGGTGTGAACGCACCATTAGGAGAAAATCTTTTATTTGCTTTTCATTTAAAGGGTTAGTTCACCCAAAAATTAATTATTATTAATTACTCACCCTCATGTTGTTTGACACCCGTAAGACCTTTGTTCATCTTGTTGAAATCCGGTGGCTCAGCAATGACATTTCCTCTCTCAAGACCCGTAAAAGGTACTAAAGACTTCGTTACAAAGTCCATCTCACTACAGTGGTTCTACAATAATTTTATGAAGCGACGAGAATAGTTTTTGTGTGCAAAAAACAACAACTAAATAACGACTTGTATAGTGATGGCCGATTTCAAAACACTGTTTCCGGAAGCTTCGGAGCGTTGTGAATCAGTGTATTCTGAATCAGGGTGTGTTCACACTTGTAATTCGGTAAAAACCCCAAAACATTTTGTCCTGGTTCGCTTAGCATTCACATTGGCATTTTAACACTGAACCTAAAGGCATAAGGATAGTGTTCACAATTATTCAGATGAACCGCACTAACAGAGCAATCGGACCAGGATTTGTTTCAATCGAACCAAATATGCCAAGTGTGAACACACCCTAAATCTCACTGCAGTCATGGAGAAGCAATTAATATGTTACATGAAGGAGATCTATTTTTTTTTCTTCTTCCAATGGTACATTATTATTTTTCTAAATTAGGTCTGACCAAACCATTAAACAGCATACTAAAAGTCAGATGAACTGATTGCAATAGTTTATTTTTACAGTATAGAGCGGGAAAAACAGAGCTGCAATTGTGTTACTGAAAGTACAGAAGTCTAGACAGCGAACAGCTCATTTCCAGGGCACATGGTGCAGGAATGGAGTATTGACTGGAATAGACTGGAATTGTATCTGTGACAGAATGCCAGATTACTTAGATTGTAGATTAGAAGTAAATGGGTGCAGCTGGAAAAAGGGCTGTTTTTAATGTGTACACAAACTACAGCACCTGCCGGCAGCCCTAATCTTAACCACTGAGAAAAGCATCGCTACAACTGCCTGAAAGACGAACTTTAGCAAGCCATAGCAATACTGCAATTCATGCAAAAGTTCCTTAGGAGTTTGTCAGTGATGCTTCGCCATTATTATTGCTCATAACCCCCAGCAACCACTCAGAACACCATAGAAACCACAAAGAAAAGCACAAAAAATCACCTTTGCAACAGTATAGCAATATAACCACTTAAAATGCAATGCAACAAATATTGAATATAAAGATTATGTCTTATTTAATGTCAGCCTGCAAATTTTCTGTTATTCTTAATATGGGCGTGGGGGGATAGAAAAAGAAGAAAGAAGAAAGGGATGTTTCTGAAGACTGATTGATTTAATTCTTTTCAAGCTGGCAAAGATGAGCAGACACATTTTTCGCTCCCTGAGGATGTCTGAGCGGGGGAAAAGAAATCGCTGTGTCACTGGCCTGAGATTCAGACAGACTGATCTATCAAAGAGAGCACGGCCTCAGAAATACACAATCCTTACATCCACGTCTCTCCCAATCCCTCCCACGAGGCTCTGCTGATCCGATGTGTATCTGACAGACTCTGTAATAACCCTGCCGTGGTGGACCCAAGCAAAGGTGACATTTACACAAGGGAGTGCATAAAAATATGAACATACCCAAACATGCAAATCTGGCAATAGACATATAGTCCTGTGTTTAATACACACACACACACACACACACACTCACATGGTTATATAAAGGTGTGTAAACACGATTTGTCAGCAAATTCCCTGGATTATGGCGGATGATGTGCGTTCCTAACATGCTGAGGAGAGCATGCCAGGTCAGGCGTGAAACTTAGCATATGTACGTTTGTAAAAACAAATAAATCAAAATTAAATTAATTGATCGTAAGTTCAGCTAGACTACATTTTTCACGTCACATATTCAACAAAATATTCCAACAGCAAAACCAAACTCATTTTTACATTTTTGTGATGGATGATGCTGTTGGTCGTTACTGGATATTGCTGTTGGACGATATTCAAGGAAATAAACAGTACATAATTGTACATATTGTGAATAAAAGATCATTTCAAAAGTCATTTGTAGCAAACAAACAAACAAATAAAAATAATGTATTTAAAAAAATAATAAAATAAATGTTAAATAAAAATAATCAGTGTTGGGGGTAACGCATTACAAGTAACTCGAATTACGTAATCAGATTACTTTTTTTCAAGTAACTAGTAAAGTATTATGCATTACTTTTAAATTTACAACAAAATATCTGAGTTACTTTTTCAAATAAGTAACGCAAGTTACTTTGTTTTTCAATTCATTGACTAACAGCTTTTTCATCCCCATGTTGAGAAAAATTGGGAGTAAGTGCAGAGGTGTTGTGTGTGAACATGATGGTCATTGTAGTTCTAGACTTAGGCCCAATCCCATTTCTACCCCTTAGCCCTTCCCTTTCCCCGACCCCTTCGTTTTGCACGTTCACTTGAAGGGATAGGGGTGTCTCGATTCTCTTTTGGCTGGAGTGGTAGGGGTAAGGGGAAGGGCCAGATAGCCTTCAAACGAACATTTTTCAGGACCACACTTCAAACTAAGGGATATGAGGAATTCCCCTGCATCCACAACTACCGTGCTGCTAGAATGCGTGTAGTGATGCTGCCACCCGGAATCGATCACTTGTGTGTTGCCTGGCTGCCAGTTTCTCCATAGCTTGCTAAACGCACTATTTGAGTGATTTGAACACAAATTAATAATACAATTAAAATAAATATCTGGTCATCCTTCATAACGCAGTCGATATTTACATCACGTATCGTCTTCAAACTCTTGCGTTACCAAGGCAACAACTGACTCGTTTGTATTACATTGAAAAGAGCTCCGTTATCATAGCACCACAGTAGAAAACAAAACCATATCCGCACCGACCGACTCGGATCGGCACAGAATGGAACGGTTAATAAACAGTTTGGCCCAATGGAAAAGCGGCTTCACCAGTCTTGTATGTTCTGTATCGTTCAGTATCGTCTTAACTCGAAGGCTCATATGTTTTTGAACTGAAAACGCTGTTTTCTTAAGTCCAAATACTGTTAAACGCCTGATTTCTGTTAGATATACACACTTCACCACTGTTCATAGTGGTTAAATGTTACAGGACACTAATAAAAGAAACGGGGTATGATGGGGTATGATGACATGTAATGGTGTAGTAGTGGTGTCCCATTTCTTTGTTCACGAAGGGGTACACGAAGGGGTATAAAATAGAATTGGGATTGGGCCTAAATGTGAGCATGCATTTACTAATCTCATTTGCACAAAAAAAGATTAGGTATTCCTCAAAATTAATAAAATCAGTAAATGCAAAATCAGACTACTACACAAACCTCCAATAATTAAATATGTTAAATAAAATAAAAACAATTATGCATTTAATCTCACTTTATTGACCAGTGTACTTGCTGCTGACCTTCGATGATTCAGTGCATCCCTAATATAGATATATAAAATAAAATAAATATGCAATATGTATTTTCGTGACATGTAAAAAAATATATTTATGGCCGGGACAATTTCTCTATTGACCTGCCATTGGGATCGGCATAAGTTAAAGCCATAAAGTTAATTTTAGACCTTGAATGCACACAAACCTGCATGTACTAGATTGTACATGCTAGCAACAACAGTACATACTAGAAACAAGTGCGAGTAAATCCAACCCGCTCCGAGCGCAAAAGTACAATGCACCATAAACACACGCACAAAGTACAACAATAAACACTCGATTTAATAATTTGACTAAAGAAAGCATGTACCATCATTGCTACAGACTTTGAAGTAAAAGCATTTCATTTAGATAGCAGTTGTGGATTTGTTTTAAGGCATTTTTTGTGCCTGTGCGTCATGCTATGACTCCTAAAACTCAAAGTGCCGCAATGTTCTGATGTCATTATGATCATTAATGTCACAATCATAACACTCATCAATGGAAATCTGTTCAGTGTCATATCCTGCTTTGATTAATATGCAGAATCTCACTAATTGGATGCCTAATTAATTCAGCAGGGCCTCCTGGAGATGTTTTGGGGCGACGCACAAAAGATGCCTTGAATAAGCACACAGTCAGATGCACCGTCATTGAATGAATAGCCAAAGGCTTTAAAAATAATTTAAAATACACAAGTGTGGAATAAATCATTAATATGCTTGATAATAATAAAACAAGACTTTAAAAGTAAATGGTGTCTGATAAAACATGAAGAAGTGCTCAAATCTCTAACCCTAAATAAGTAATAGTGACACTTGCTTTAGCAAACATTACTAACAAGTACCAAATAACTCTATAAAGGTGAGGTCAAGTCAAAACACATTGCATCAAACTGCCTTTTGATTTTAAGGGCTGTATCAAATTGAAAGTATTCAATTATGGAAAGCGAGCGTTAGATGAACCAATGGTGTTATTGGATGCAAATTTATTCAAAGCATATGCAAAATTATGAACTCCCATCTATCGGCTTCTCATCTCTCTATTCCACTTCAGCTCACGTTAGGAGGTGTAGCCGGAGAAGATTTCACTGAAGTGGGGGATTTATTTTAGATATTTTGCCTTAATTCTCCATTTCAGAGGTAGCTCTTGCTCCCGAAACATTAAAAATAAATCTTCACCGCTGAAAGAAAAAAAAATTAGAGAGGGAAGAAAAGACCACCTGCATTTCCCAAATCCCATTCGGCATCCCTATCCTGCATTATGAAGGAGCTTGTCAGGCAGCGAGTGGCCGCCTGCCTCCTCTTCCTCAGCTCCCCGACTCGCTGCTCATTCATCATTTACACAGGCGGAGGCAGCTAAACCTCAAATACTGACTCGCTGCCTCGTACCGCCAACCGACACGTCTCATTCAAACACTGCAGCAAAAGTTTCAGAGCTTCTTCTGCCCAGAAAACATTACAGCAACCTAAAACCCTTCAAATTTCAAAATCATTCATTTTAAACATGTCAAGTACAAGCAGAGCTGCCACAATTCTATATACAAAGTAGCAGCAAAATCTAATATACATTCAAACCAGTGTTCTTGTTTACTAAAACTATTAAAAAGTATTAGATGCTTCAATATAAAACTTAAACTTGAAAATCTTAAACAAATTAGAAGTATTGCCTTTCACAATCTGAAATAAAATAAGTTTAAGCTGAATTATTAAAATTACTAAAATAAAGAAAAAATAATTAAAGCTAAAAAAAAGGATATATTATATATTATATATATATATATATATATATATATATATATATATATATATATATATATATATATATATATATATATATATATATATATATATACACACACACACACACACACACACACACACACACACACACACACACACATATATATATACATACACACTAAAATAGTATTATAGCTATTTAATTAGCTATTTATATTATTATTCTAGTTAAATATTGATAGAAATTTAGGAAAAAAGAAAAATCTCTCAGTTAAGTAGCCTAAACAATATCATCAAGAAATTATTCAATACTAGTAAAATAATAATTAAACAACAGAAGAAACAAGAACAAGTAAAACAACCGAGTAAGGTTAATCATTTTCAGGTATTCCTATTTCAGCATGATGCGAGGGATGGACAGACGGATAAATAAATAATTTTTCCAATTTCTGATTTTTTACAAAAATCAGAATGCGGAAGAATACGGTAAGACTTTATTTATTTTAGTATTGACTTGCACCGAAGTATCAGTACATCCTTAAATACAAGTGCTTGTGGCACAGTAACATTTAAGCCATTTAGAAATCACCGTTTTTCATAAAGCCGAGTACATCCTGAATTTTAGAGTGTGCAATCAGACATAAAGACTAAATGCATATCTGAGATCGTGTGTGACAATCGCATCTGATGCATAATGCCAAGAGAGGAAGAACACTTGTAATGTAGAAAGCATTTTAACAACAATCAAAAGAAAGTCAGGCCATTCGGAAATCGTATTATAAGGGTGGCCGTGCACTCAAAGCAAATGTGTCCGAAACGCGTGTCTCGGAACAGGCCGTTTTTTTTGCGTCTTAATCCAGTTAAAATCACGGCAACATGAGCCCAACAGGAAACCGGGAGCAATTCAATCTGCAATTCTCCTGCTTATTAGGAAGCTGAGTGCAGGCTAGCGCAGGCTCGTGAGCTTAGTGCTGCACCAGAGAACAGGGCCACGCACCACAGCCAAACCCAGAGACGGCCAGCCGAATGCTGGGTAAACAACGCCGCTGCACAGCTTTCTCACGGCCCCCTCAAGAAGCACAAGATCGGAGATGCGGGAAGAGAAAACGCTGAAGCTTATCCCAAAGACTCGTCTGTCCCTTTCCTAAAGCCCACGACAAAGAAAGCAGCCATGAATACTGTGGAGGCCGATCTTCCTGCCAGACTTTAATCCGTGGAGAAAAAACCTGATGAGGATGCTTGGGGCAAAGAGGCTGCACATCAGCTTTGATCTGTGCAGAAGTTGACTTTATTGTGGGGGTCTTTTGAAAGCTGTGGTTTGAGCAGCCAGCTGTTTAAGATGGGAAGGAACCTCCCAGAACCTAAAACTCAAATAAAACGGACTGATCATGCCGAACCAAACCATATACGATTTACATTCAGACTTCAAAAGCAGATTGTAAGAGGTTTAACACATACTCTATTGGTCCAAATCCAGACAGTCTGCATAAATGTGACGGGCATCAAATCCCTATTGCTTGCAAACTCCTGACACTTTTGGACAATTTTTAATCAACAGAACAGAAGACTGAGGACAGAAGATAATAGGAATAGAGGATTTCCCACATGAGCAGCACAGCTCAATGTGTCCAGAACTCTAAGGCCACAGCTCAAACAGCCTTCTGCCACTGGTAGTATGAACAATATACAGTGTCTGGATGAAGAATACAGATAAAAAGGACAGGCAGATGCAAATTTCACATCCCAGTTGGTTAAAGTGATGGATAATGACTAGGGGTGTGATGAGATCTCGTGCCACAGATTAAAATGTGACGAGATTTCTCGTAGAGTAAAAAGCTGTCTTGCGATGTCACCATGACGGAGCGTGAGGGTGAAATTAACATAGAATATGCCACCGCTGCGTTTCCATTACATCATCATCCACTGTCGTTTTGCTTTTTTAAAATATAAATAAAAAACATTTAATTCAGTTTGAAGCTGATCTTCACTGTGTGCGACTGCGTCCGAGCTACAGGAATCACAGTTCACTGGTCACGTGACGAGAGTAAAGGGACCCTTTACACAGACTGTAATGACGCGTTTTAACGTTTATCGTAAATCCTGCAACGTTTTTTTGTATTTTCATTTTTTTAAATATTGTATGTACATTTATAACACTAATAGTTTGTATAATATTACTTTTGCATCAAATTACAAAAAACAACTTACCACTGCTGTGAGGGTGTTTCTAATACAGCATCTATAGGAGTGATGGTAAAAATAACATCTTTCTCTCTTTTCACTGCCATTATCAATCTCACTCTAGTTTTTCCCTCTTTTTGAAAGTTGTGAAATCACTACTGTTGCAGTTTTCTTTTGCTATTTGAGAAAATGGGGACACAAAAAATATATTTAATGTATTCTCTCATTCACCGCTATAAAAGTTAACCCAACTATGACTTCCGCTCTGAGAAACCCAGAAATGTGAAAAGGGTCTAGTGAGATGATTGACAGGACCATGGCAGAAGATTTATGCGCAACAGAGCCTAATAGAGTGTCTGATAAAATGCACGCTCAGCACAGCTGCTCCCTATACACAGAGTATGTGCGATCGCGAATCAAAAGTAAACGCAAATTAGGCGACATACAATAGCCAGTCTCCAAATGTCAAAGCTATCTTAGGCTGGGCTGTGTAGTTGTAACCACCTCTTACCTCTTGTCTCGGTTTTGCTCTCTGTTTGCACTTTGAATATTGAGAGAGTAATTTGATTATGGTTGCACTTATTGTTTGCATTTAATAAGACTAACGCTGCGTCCCAATTCGCATACTATCCGTCCTAAATAGTATTCGAAAATAAAATTAGTATGTCCCAAAAAATGTTGAAGAGTATTCCAAAGATACCTGGATGGTCTACTATTCCCGATCAGAATTCGAAGTACAGATCGACGCACACTCTAAACGGCTGATACTGCCCACAACCCATTGCGAGAGGGACGAGGATTCGATTAGAACTACAAATGCGGATAAAAAGTGTTAAAAAACTACAAACATGACGGATGTGCGAGTCCCACGGTTAAGTAGAGAGGTTTAGATTAAGGGGCTTGAGTGATCAATTATCAGTATTTAACCTGACGAAAATATATTTATTCAATGTTATCCACATTATATTTCACCTGCAGCAGCATTGTGAACTTTTGTAATGATACGTTTGGCCATTAACTTTTAAATGCATCATTATATTTAAACTACAAACACATGAGGGGAGTCTCTAGACTGGGTAAACCCAGCCCGATCTGCTGGCGATTTGATTTCGCCCTGCAGCTCAGGCTGGAAACCTGTATATTGTTTTATCCTGCTTCTGTTACAAATTTGCGGGGACCAATCACAAACCGGCTTATCCACCTGGCGCGCTATTGGCGGGTTTAACAAAATGATGGATAGAGAATCGATGGATCGTTGGTCTGATTGGTTGAAGGAATATCCAATTGCGTACAGAGTCATTTGAATTATGCCTGTTGATCATACCTCTTAAGGAAGTAGAATTTAATAAATGTGTACAATAAATATATTTTTTTTTAACTAGAAAAAGTTATTAAAGACAAGTTTTTATAGATGAAACTATGCCTTGTCTGAAAGCTTCAAACGATTTTAAGTCTCAAAATGTCACTTATAAAAAATAGTTTAATTTAAAAATATTAAATGCGTTCTTTAGATTCGATTCAATAAATGTAGGGAAAATAACAGGGCAGAAGAACACTTCATTTCCCAGAATGCAATTTCCTGTTGAATTTCTATGGATTGTAAATTCCACTTCATGTATTTTGATTCAGATTGAAAACAAGTCAATTCTTAAATTCTGCACAATCCTGGCCCTGTTTACACTAGTGTGTTTTCATTTTAAAACGCATAACTTTTGCTAGGGTAACACGTGGCGTCTACACTACCCCGAAGTTTTCGACCCTCAGTTTAAACATAAACTGTTCTGTTGCGTGCTAAGTTGATGCTTCCTCAGAGCTGACTGCTTTACTCTCGCATGTCACGTGACCAGAGTGTAATCACAGCATTTGCGGTTCAAAAAAATTGTCTTTTATCATATTGCGATATTATCGCAAATGTGATTAATCGTTCAAACCTAGTGGAAACGCCAGAATGGATGAATGGATCGTTTTCATTTTAAAACGCACTAGTGTAAACAGAGCCTAAAACAATGAAGCAAGTTTTGTTGAAGTTTTCTGTGAATAATCATGATTAATCATGTTAAGGCCGTGACTCACCAAGCCAACGTAAAAGACACGCTGCACTTAAACACACCACAAAGACTACATCTATGATTGTCAGCTAGCTTGTGTGTTATGTGCTTGCGTGTAAGGAAATAACTGTCTATATCAGCAGGTATCAATGGTTATATTCGTCATTCAAAAAGAGAAACCAAAACTAGGAGCCTAGCCTTTGCTTACCATTTTGAATATCAATCATGTTGATCACTTTCTTCATTCTAGTTGGCTCACATTTTTATGAAAATATTTGCACATTTCAATGGTAAATGTAGGAGCCATAAGGTTACTAATGTTGTTACTCAATGTCATTACTATATGTTACTATATTTCTGTACTCCCCCTGTGGTAAAGGGAATGAATTGCACCCATTTGGGGGATTTCCTGTAGGCAGCCATCGTAAACAGGAAGTGATGTGGCAATGGGTTAGGGAAGGGAAAGTTTTCACTTTCACTTTCACTGTTATTCTCGTGCATTGACTTGTTTGCTAAGCTGAACAGCCAACCAGAGTTCTCTCTCACAGACGGCGCACCAATGATCGGCCAAAAAGCAGTCTGACTAGTGCTGACGTGACCTCAAAAACCAGGCCGGCTGACGGCCAACACTTGGCTTGGTTTGTCAGGGCCTTTAGGTTGCTCACAGCATGTGCAATGCTAGCCACAGGAAGTGGCGGGAAAAAAACAGGTCCAGAAAGTAAGTAAAAAAATTATGCTGCATTAATTCATTCAACCTACAATAAAGGTCAGTTATCTGTACTACTGTAACAGAAGCAGCATGATGTTAAGCAATGCCACAAGAAAGCTTTTAATGGCCGTCACGACATAAACACATATTTCAGATGATCCACCGTCACTTAAGAAATGAGTTCCCCTACCGTTTATATGATTGTGGTCAATCAATGGAAAACCAAATTAGGTTTTCAAATATCACATTTTGTTGGGATTGGAAGTAAAACCGTTTCCAATTTGAGCATTAGCAAGATCATATTACATATCCCAATCGACTTTACTATCATGAGGTGACCATGAGAATGGATACCAGGATGAATATAGGCTATATTATTGTGCTAATAATGAATGAAACGGGGGACGTCCGGGCTCCTTTGCTCTCTGGGTTCGCCTTGACATATCTTCTGCTAGCTCGCGTGACGCACATCCCCAAGCAACAACAATATCAGGAGCATCCAAGGGCCTGTGTCTCGATATGACAACCACACATTTGGCTCTTATCACGAAGAGGAAACCAGCGCCAGCGTCCTTATGGGACATTAGTCTTGAGCAGATCGCATTAAACTCTTATATCTGCCTAAGGATCAATTAGCATGGCATTCAACACCACTTGCAGGGCCCTCGGAGTGCATTAGAACTCCCCGACAGCCCAAACGAACACAGTGACACGGTGTAATGAGGGAGAACAGACTCGACCGGCATGTCCGTGTATGGTTTTATACTAACTCCATTAACGTGACCACCGACAGAGAAGTCATTATGCTGAAAATGAACTGATGCAAGGCCGGGTCAAACACCCCAGCTATGAAGGAAGTCATCCGAGGGCCAAAAGCAGAAGCCCCAGCATGAGAAAGCAAAACATTTTCATGTTCAAAATAGCATACAACCATGCTACTCTATTTTTGATATATAAATATGAACGTTTTTAATATCAATTATAAACAAAGAAAAAATGCATATGAAAATATTGATTTGGAATGACATACTAATCTGTAATGATGAAAATGTTCTGCACAGTTTCTACACAGAAATGCATTAAAAAGGTCAAATTGTTTTTTACTTATATAAAACATGCAAATATATGATATAAAAATGTAATATATAATAATAATAATAATATAGGTAAATGGCATGAATTAAAAATGTAATGTAGATGGTAGGGGTGTAACAGTACATGTATTCCGGTACGGTGCATGTGTACCGAACGGTTCAGAATGCAGTCTTTAACAGTTAACAGTCGGCTTGTTTTACACACGGAGCACACTTCAGTCAGAGTTCCCACACAAACATATTATTCTGTCCATTTTATCACAAAATTCAAACGATAAATGCCGTTTTGACTCTCTTTAATGTGAACGTGACACAGATCACTCACTGTATAGGTGCGTCAGTTCAAGCGGCAGCGCGGAGCACGAGTGAACGCGATCATCTCTTCCTAGTCAAGGAATAAACATGAATCAACATCTGAAAGTATGCTGAGGATACTTTACAACTTACTGAAACGTATCATATGTCGTGCAATCGCTCAATCAGGCAAAGGCAAGTCATTCAGTGTCCACAACTGTTAGTTCACAAGACAAATTAATACATGCACTATAAGCCTACATACTGTATTCTACTTAACCTGTTATTGATGTCCTGATTATTTAATGTCTGTTTAAATAAATCTGTCATCTGTCAACCAATTGGAGTAAAAACATAATTTTATAATTAGATTTAGAAGTTAATGCAAAAACTGCCTCATGTGAAGTTTACATGTTTGCATACAATGTGTTAGTGTTGATTATTACATCTAAAAATACTGAATTTAGGCTAATTTGGGCTCTGTTGTTAACCTTTAATATTATAATGTGCAAGTAAGGGCTCCCTATATAGTTTACAGCATTATCTTTAAGAAACTT
This sequence comes from Paracanthobrama guichenoti, assembly GCA_018749465.1. Taxonomy (NCBI): domain Eukaryota; kingdom Metazoa; phylum Chordata; class Actinopteri; order Cypriniformes; family Gobionidae; genus Paracanthobrama; species Paracanthobrama guichenoti. Next base: position 27,782,407 of record CM031952.1, read on the forward strand.
TTAGTTATAATTGAATTAATTTAAGGACAGACATAATTTGTTCAGTAATGAAATAAAAATTAATAAAAAATAAATAAAAAGCAATTTTATATTTAGTTTTCTCTCCCCTGCTGTACCGAACCTGTACCAAAAAACCCAGGAAGGATATTTCCCAGTATGCAATAGGAAGTACGCTAATATTCCATTTCAAACAGCCAGAGAAAAGCCACAGCTTCCTGTCACAAATAGTAAAAGTATAAAACTTTTCTATATGGATTGTTAAAAAACAAACAAACAAACAAACAAACAAACAAACAAAAAGGTCATATCTTGCTGAATATTTGCCAATGAAAATCATATTGCTTTGGAACAACATGACAGTCTGCAAGTAAAAAAAAAAAAAAAAAAAAAAAAAAATCGGCAGCGGCTATTTGCACTAAGTTTAAATAGCAACTCGATTCTATTTACACTCAGTGAAAATAGCATACATTGTTCGGCAAAAGGCGGAAAACCAAGATCCTTAAGCCTTATGCTTTACTGACTGCACCACTTTTTTTTTTTAAGCTTGTTTGGCCCAACCAGGCATTGTTAGGAGGAGCTAGTGCGAATAGCACTTGCCAACAAGGCATGCTATTTGCACTTGGTGTAAATAGACAAAAACTGCATTAAAATATATATACACATACATACATACATACACATACATACACACACTTATTTC
>CM031952.1:27788106-27935606 GCA_018749465.1 Paracanthobrama guichenoti
AACAATTTAGAAATTATGCATTATTGTGATTTCTAAGACGGCTTGTACTCTTAAGTGTGTGTGACTCATATGCAAATAAAGGTGAGACTATAAATATCAAAGCAGAGCTTCAAAACGTCACGGTTTCCTTCACATAGATCATTCCCACAATGCCTCAGTGACATTGACAGGAACTCACTCAGGCATAAATTATTGTGATTTCACTTAAAGCATTAGATCACAAATAAGATTGTGAGCAGCTGATATAGAACAAAGCAAACATGCGCTTTTCTCCGTAAAACGTGGATTGAGGTGATGGTCAACATGCCAGCACTGCTCCAGCATTTCTGCTGAAACAATTTAGGCGTTTTTACAGCGATGCACTGACTCTCCTCCAATCCCATTAAGTGGACACCAAACATCTAATGTGTCCTGCTTGCTCAGCATATCATCTGCTTGTAATTAAATTAGCTGGAGCCCCAGGGGGGCGGGCCGATGCTTACGAGGCCGTGTGCCTGGATGGCACATCGATAAGCAGGAGCTTAAATAAACCCCCCGCTGGCTCACCTCTGACAGGAAGGTCTGTGCCGACTTCTGGGCTCCTACATGTAACAAGTACTCATACACGTAGAGTGCTAGCCTGCAAAACAAGAGAGGGAGAAAATCTCATTAATTCATATAAGATGCACTGTAAGCATTCTATTCTATTTGTTTCTTTTGAGATATATGGATAATACAAATCTAGCTGAACAAAGGCTACATACTTTGGACTTCCAGTCTTAAATCTACAAATTAACATTAACATTTACTGTTAAGCATCTGAAACCTAATGTACAACAATATATTTATAAATATATTATAAATATTAATATGATATTAGAGCTATGAAGTGTAATACATTAATCCCAAATTATGTAGACTCAACACAAAAATACATTAATTTAATTGCAAATACAACAATGCTGCATTCATTTTTAAACATTCTGCACCTTTTGGTGTAATACCAGGATTGAATCACTCGCTCAACCGATTTGTTCTCATTGAAAGATTCAGGAATAAAACAACATTCGATGTGGCTATGCAGCGCGTCAGTCACACATCTGTTCAATGACTTTAGAAGTTTTGTTGGCAGAGAAAATAAAACAACATTTTGTGTTTTGATGTCCAATTAATACTCAATATTAAATTAATAAATTCAGTGTATTGTCTAAAACAAAAGTTATGACTACTGCGTATTTATCCTTAAATCGATACTGGTGCAGTCGCTCTGTGCTGACTGATGTGTCGTGCAAGTTTTCCACACAGGTTTTGATCGTTTGTCAGCTAAATAAAACAGGCGGTATGCCGAAGAAGTACTAATGGGTAATGTGGGAGCAGATGCGAGGTACTAGAGCTGCACGATTAATTGTTAAAAGATTGCAATCTTGATTCAAACACCCACACGATCTTATTCCAAAATGACAGCGATTCGCCTGTCTATTAAATCTTTGTTTAAATCATATCGGAGCCTTCAAATCTGTGTTCACTCTGCCGCTGACCGAGAGAGCAGTATTCATGTTTAGGTATGAAACAGCTTTCTCATCGTTATTTCGGTCTTACAATAATTTAAATTATCACAGAAGAACTGGGATGAAAGTTTTTAGTTCAGATTTATAGTTCAGTTTATAGAACACTGATGTCTACAGTAGCAATCAAAATTTCAAAATCATCTTTTGAAAGTGACAGCGATTCAAAAAAACGTTTGTATCGACTACTTCGTTACGCCAGTAGGTGGCATCATGTGACTGTTAAAAATGTATACAGTGCATTTGAAGGCCTATTGTGCCACCACTGCGCAACGAAGGCTTTCCCAATTCGAAGGCTCCTTCAAATTCCCCCTCCAAATGCTGGATTTTGTTCCCAAAGTTGGATCCTTCCCGGCCTTGTCTACCCCAGAATTCACTGTGCGCCAGTGACGACAGGATTTTCTGAGAAATTTACGAATTACTTTTAACCATAAATATTGGATTTCAACTTACTCGAATATCTGATACAAATATTTAAAAAAAAAAACTTTAAAGCAGTTCAAATGTTGACTTGTATCTTACTAAGATTCAAGAGATTCAAGATTCAAGAGTTTTATTTGTCACATACACAGTTATATACAGAATATACAACCGGCAGTGAAATGTAAACAGGTCCGCTCCATGGACAGTGCAAATTCACAGTTAAAAACACAAGGAGGAAATTATAATAGAAATAGGATATAAAAAAGTACTATCTATATATATATATATATATATATATGTCTATATCTGTAGAATTATAAATAATCAAGTCAAGAGAAAAAAAAAGATGCGATTATATATAGTTTATACTCTTTATTATATACAGAAATGGACCACTGTGAACATATTTAGACTGTTTTGTTTTCAGACAAACTTTCAAAAAGGTCTAGAACAAACATTACTGTCACTCATCAACGGCAGCTGTCACAGTTGCTAGGCGACAAGAACAGTCTTCCGTAGGCTAGACCATGCCATTTAACAACGCTCTGTCCGACCTGCGTGACCTTTGAAGGATCCAGCCTCTGAATTGGGACACAGCTCATGAAATAACGATCATTAACGATAATCGTTGAATCATTCATTCAAGAGATTTGCGCAAAAACACTGATTCATAAAGTAATGAAACAAGCAAAGTCTTTATGAGTGAGTCATGGAATCATTCATTCAAACCAATTTTTTTATATATTAATTCTAATTAATTCCACATTTAATTAAATTAAATAGACTGCAGCAATTTAAGGGATAGTTCACCCAAAAATGAAGATTTGATGTTTATCTACTTATCCCCAGGGCACGATCGGTTTGTGCGAGAAACCGAACAGTTTTTATATAATTGTTTTACCTCTAATACACCACTATGTCTAACAGCCTTGACCGCGCAATCACTTCTGGTGTGTGAGGTCTGTACACAATCTGGCGTATTTTACACAAGCGCAGGAAATGATGGCGCGCTGAAGGCTGTTGGACATAGTGGCGTTTTAGAGGTAAAAAATTATATAAATACCGTTTGGTTTCTCACACAAACTGATCGCTTCGTGTCTTAAGACATCAATGTGTCGTCACGAGCCACGGGGTTTCATTTGGATTTGTCTGTGCATGTTTTTTTTACTCTGATAGATTTTGTTGCCATTCACATGCATTATACGACTGACAGACTGCAACGGTTGGAATTAAAAATCTTCATTTGTGTTCTACTGAAGAAACAAAGTCGCCTATATCTTGGATGCCCTGGGGGTAAGCAGATAAACATAAAATCTTCATTTTTGGGTGAACTATCCCTTTAATATTGTCAGAACCTCTAGTATGTTACATGCTATTTTATTTAGTTGTCTGAGAATTGTGATCTCTATTTGAAACCAAAAAATTGTGATTCTCAATTTATCCAGAATCGAGCAGATCCACGAGGTAAATCATGTTTCTGAAATAAGCACCTATAATGACCTATTTCTCTGGCACGTGTAGCTAGCCATATATGTCTATATGTTGGAACTGAGGAACAACTGACGACGGCATAATTTGATCTTTGGTTGACCAATCAGCGGAAAGGGGCGCGTCGTTCGATATTCAAGCGGTTTCTTCATTTTGGTTTGTGATAGTTGTGATTTTTCGAGAAAACTAATTATTTGAAGGTACACAGACCAATACCTTGTCAAATGCTAAATTATTTTGTAATTCAAAGGTAAATCAAGCATGCAATTTGGAAAATTTGATTTAGATGTATATAATTGATGTATAAATCAGTTTTGATGTCCACATGCTAAAGAACTGGAATTGAAAATGTCAGATTGAGTGTGATTTTTGCTGTTCATCCGAAAACATGTGAATTTGAACCACATAGACTGAACATAGAGCCGAAGTTTCTAAAATCAACAAATGCCAAGGTTTACCCATGACGTTTTTTTTTTTTTTCATTTAATAGCCGTGTGACACTTCACTCTATCAGGCATAAACAATAAGGAAACCCGTGTGGAAAAGGTCATGCAAAAGATTGCACTCGAACAGAGACCACAGAATGACAGCCTTTACATGCAGATCAGCTTTCCTGATGCCAAACAATCTATCAAACAAAATGAGACTTCAGAAGCATCACTTTGGCTGTCAGCATAGCCCAAAAAGAACCATTTCCTTTGAATGATGAACATGGAGACTGGGAGAAGAGAGTGAGGCCCACGTTCATTCATCGATCTGAAGCGTTTTCAGATTTGATCACTTGACTCGGTGAGGTCCATTTGAGGCCACCCTGTGCCTCTAATGCGAAATATTTATACTCACCCAAAACATCAGTGTGAGATCTGTCTTTAGCACCAATTGTGAGTTAATATAACAGCTAAGGCATTGCCAGGTGGTTGCCAAGATCCATTTGGTTGCTATGCGGTTGCTAGGGTGGTTATTGACTGCTTCAAATCAAATGAGCTCACTCGAAGTCTCCATGATCCATAGATGTGGCCCGGGCCCCTCCTTCTGTGTAAATCTATGGGATTTTTCATTTAATTTATTGTCCGCCATGCTAAAATTGACAGTTCCAACACTTAAAAAAAGTGCTAGCACACCAGTTATCATTCAAGAACAAATAATTGGGGACTATTTAAAGTTAATTCAGATTATTCTACAAACCCGATTCCAAAAAAGTTGGGACACTGTACAAATTGTGAATAAAAACAGAATGCAATGATGTGGAAGTTTCAAAATTCAATATTTTATTCAGAATACAACATAGATGACATATCAAATGTTTAAACTGAGAAAATGTATAATTTTAAGGGAAAAATAAGTTGATTTTAAATTTCATGGCATCAACACATCTCAAAAAAGTTGGGACAAGGCCATGTTTCCCACTGTGTGGCATCCCCTCTTCTTTTTATAACAGTCTGCAAACGTCTGGGGACTGAGGAGACAAGTTGCTCAAGTTTAGGAATGTTGTCCCATTCTTGTCTAATACAGGCTTCTAGTTGCTCAACTGTCTTAGGTCTTCTTTGTCGCATCTTCCTCTTTATGATGTGCCAAATGTTTTCTATGGGTGAAAGATCTGGACTGCAGGCTGGCCATTTCAGTACCCGGATCCTTCTTCTACGCAGCCATGATGTTGTAATTGATGCAATATGTGGTCTGGCATTGTCATGTTGGAAAATGACATGTGGTCTGGCAATGTCATGTTGGTCTTCCCTGAAAGAGACGATGTCTGGATGGGAGCATATGTTGTTCTAGAACTTGGATATACCTTTCAGCATTGATGGTGCCTTTCCAGATGTGTAAGCTGCCCATGCCACACGCACTCATGCAACCCCATCCCATCAGAGATGCAGGCTTCTGAACTGAGCGCTAACAACTTGGGTTGTCCTTGTCCTCTTTAGTCCGGATGACATGGCGTCCCAGTTTTCCGAAAAGAACTTCAAATTTTGATTGGTCTGACCACAGAACAGTTTTCCACTTTGCCACAGTCCATTTTAAATGAGCCTTGGCCCAGAGAAAACGCCTGCGCTCTGGATCATGTTTAGATATGGCTTCTTTTTTGACCTATAGAGTTTTAGCCGGCAACGGCGAATGGCACGGTGGATTGTGTTCACCGACAATGTTTTCTGGAAGTATTTCTGAGCCCATGTTGTGATTTCCATTACAGTAGCATTCCTGTATGTGATGCAGTGCCATCTAAGGGCCAAAGATCACGGGCATCCAGTATGGTTTTCCGGCCTTGACCCTTACACACAGAGATTGTTCCAGATTCTCTGAATCTTTGGATGATATTATGCACTGTAGATGATGATAACTTCAAACTCTTTGCAGTTTTTCTCTGAGAAACTCCTTTCTGATATTGCTCCACTATTATTCGCCGCAGCATTGGGGGAATTGGTGATCCTCGGCCCATCTTGACTTCTGAGAGACACTGCCACTCTGAGAGGCTCTTTTTATACCCAATCATGTTGCCAATTGACCTAATAAGTAGCAAATTGGTCCTCGAGCTGTTCCTTATATGTACATTTAACTTTTCCGGCCTCTTATTGCTACCTGTCCCAACTTTTTTGGAATGTGTAGCTCTCATGAAATCCAAAATGAGCCAATATTTGGCATGACATTTCAAAATGTCTCACTTTCAACATTTGATATGTTATCTTTATTCTATTGTGAATAAAATATAAGTTTATGAGATTTGTAAATTATTGCATTCCTTTTTTATTCACAATCTGTACAATGTCCCAACTTTTTTGGAATCGGGTTTGTATATTATGTAAACATGAATTTATTTTGGATGCGATTAATTTTTGTATTCTGTATTCTAATCCAGTCTAGTCAGATATTAGGAAAATAATGCAAATGTAGCTAAATAGATTCACAGGACTTTACATATTAACATGTTGTCACTATTCAAAAGCACAATATCTAAGACCTAATATATTTATAATATTAAACATTATAATATAAAGTTTGTGAATAATGAGTAACTAATTAAACTCATAGTTTTCACTGTGTAACTAGTGTAACATTAAATCCCCAAATTAATGTAGACTCAACGTAAAGCAAACATAATTTACTTAATTGCCCAATAAAAAAAAAAAAAAAAAAAAAAAAAAAAAATAATAATAATAATAATAATAATACAATAATAATTATTATTGATGTTAGCAACAACAAAAAAAAAAAAAGGAGAAAAAATTATGCTGCATAATTTTATAATGTTGGGCTAAATAAATAATTAAATAATTTAAATAATAGGGGACTAGTTGAAGTGTAATTTAGGTTTGAAAGATGCGCTTTTCTCCGTAAACGTGGATTGAGGTGATCATGTTGTGCAAAACATATGAATCTATATGCATACATGGTAAAAAAAAAAAAAAAACTTCAACAAAATCAACTTGGAAGTCATTTCAACTTAAATTACATTAAACCGACTTTAAAAAAATGAGCTGAATCTTATTAAACTTATTTCGATGAGTTAAAGCAATGTAAAAACATAACTTATTGATCATATATTTTTTTACAGCGTATATAATCTCATATGAATATGCTGTGTAATCAATACAGCATGCAAAACCAGAGAACAGCACTTTGATCAGCTGAGTTCAGTATTCACTAGTAGTGATTTTACATTCGATTACAAACAGTTCATCAAACGCCCCCTTAACCCTGAGTGTCAGATACTGATTAAGAGACAAGACCAATAAAACCTGATTTATCGCACATCTAATTTATCATTTATAATAAAACGTGCGTCTCAACAAACTTAGTGCAAAACAACCAGTATGAAGGCAGCAATAATGACAGTGAGTGAATGCAGAAGCCCAATGTGCGACAGTGCATCATTTTAGTACAAATGCAAATGAGTTTCAGAAGCATTTTGCCCTTCCTGTCATTACCAGAGCCTCGTAGACTCAGCGGCCGGTTGGTAATATGCCTCCAAATGAATTCTAATAAACGACCAGTATAGAGCTTACACAAAGAGACGTGCGTCCACTTATCAGCACCAAAATAAGAGCGCGGAATGTGACCGACCGCAGGTAGAGAAATGAATGACGAGAGGAAGAGAGAAGGAATATTAGAGGAACAAAGGAGCATGAGTAGGGCTATGTGGTAAGGATAATAACCAGATACTGACGCAAATAGCGGCAAAGATGAAAGGATATAGGTGGGTGGAAAAGTGGGGGGCAATTAATACTCCAAAGGTCTAGAAACTTTGGTAATGTCATGCTGATGGGTATGACAGGGACTGTACCCAGTGAAAATACCCCCTAGCAGGTCTGCACAATGAACTGAAAACAGGAGTACTGACACACTTTTTGGAGAAGCTCTGAGAATTGTAATCCTCAAATGCTATGGTGAAACACAGATATAGCACAGGCCTGTAAGTCCTTTTGGGCTATATTAGTATATCTGTATACACACGTGCGCAGGATGAAAAACGTCTTGTAGTGTGTGCCTGGCCTAAGCAAGCTAGCTACATACATAGTTGGGAAGTTGGCACACAAGCCAACATAACATATTGATGAACAATGCATAGACACATCCTGATGCAACTCAAGACAAACAAAACAAACCCAGAGAAACATGATTTCTACTGGTCATTCCTTCAGTGGGTCGTTACAAATGGCTGTTTTTCTGCCTGTGTTTTTCTGTCTCTTCCCCCTTGAGATAAAACACTGATGGGAGGAGGTAAGGGGGGGCTGTAGAGGACCATTAATGTTTCATAACAGTTGGGCGGTCCAGATTCGGACAGGAGATGAAAGGAGTGTTTGGGTGAATGGAGTAATGAGAGAAATGTGGAAAACATCGGTGACCTATCTGCTCCGAGATGATCGGCAGCCAAACAAAGACGGCCGGGTTTCTACATCAGGTCATTCGAGGAAGAAGCCAGGTGTGCGACAATCTTCCACAAGCACATCATGTACATTTCTCATGAGAAATCATTCTTTACAGGTGCTCTGGGCAATTTGTTTGATGTTAAAACACTATCGGTATCAATGTATAGAGACAAAGTAAACCAATCGAGTGCATTTCCCCAAAGAGTGTAAACAATGTAGCACTATTGCATTGGCTTGTTTGAGCAGCCCTATACAAGGCTATAGGGCTTATATATCCCTAAGACTACACGTTTGTCCAAACAACAGAGTGTGAGGGTGAAATGAGCATAGAATACGCCACAGCTGTGTTTACATTAAAGGTCAACCGATAGTGGATTTTACTGATACCGATAACAAGGTTGGACCACACTTGCCGATAACCAATTAATCGACTGATAGTTTTTAAAATGGATATTGGATTAAAAAAACAACAAAAAAAAATAACACTAAGTAAAATAGTGCTGAACCTTATTACAAGAAATTAAGAAAAGTACTGAACCATGAAAATGTGCTAAATTACATATGTAAATATGAATATATTAAAATGAGAAGTTCTAACAGAAAAATTCTACAGAAAATAATTTAAACATTAAAATATTATAAATAAAGGTTTCTTTAGCTATAACCTAGAATGTCATTGGTAACAGACTGCAAGTCCCATTGGTTAACAATGATGCTTATTTAGCTAGCTTACATGAACTAAATGCATTGTGCAATATACATTTTACAGCATGTATTAATATTTGAGCAATACAATTGTACCTTGATCATTCATGTTAGTTAGTGCATTAACTAAAGTTAACAGATAAAACTAACAATGAAGAATACTTCTACAGCATTTATTAACCTTACTTAATGTTACAAATGGAATATTATTGTATTATATTAAATGTTATCATTTCATATCAATCCAAACAGTCTGCTTTTTTAGAACACGACGATTATCTAATCAAAATAACAAAATATGTAGTGAAATTGAATGCGTTTCTGATTTGTTTATATTTCTGTCGGCTGCATGACGATACAGTTTGCTTTCTCACATCACGAGTTGTTACATCGTTTTAACTGCTTAAGGTACTGCTAATGTTAGCATCATCTCAGTTTTGATGACAAAGTACATACATACTGCTGTTCTTTTCCTGCTAATGCAGCATCTAGTCAACAAATTAACTACTTTATAATGATTTGGCCACATGTAGTGAAGTGTTCTGTATTCATACCATTTTTAAAGTTAGCTTTTTAAACGTGCATCTCTGTGCAGCGCTCTCTGTGCAGCGCGCAGCCTCACGTGTAAATATAAACAACACGAGGCGTCAATGATAGTTGTTATTTGGCTTCTAGAGGCCGATCTCTCGTGCTATATAATGCCAGCAGACCCTTCTCAATGCTCTAGTACTGTGTAATGACAGCACACTCTTCTCAGCCGTTCCAGCAACGGACACAACCCAGAAAAACTATCGGTATGGATTTTTGCACGAATCAGCTATCTTTGCCGATTAGTCGGCAAAAACGATGAATCGGTTGACCTCTAGTTTACATTACATCATCCACTGTCGTTTCGCTTTTTTAGCTATCTTAGGCTGGGCTGTGTAGTTGTAACCACCTCTTAGCTCTGGTCTCTGTTTTGCTCTCTGTTTGCACTTTGAATATTGAGAGAGTACTTTGATTATGGCTGCACTTATTGTTTGCACTTAATAAGACTAAGAAAAAACTGTTATTTATTTTTGCTATGTATGCTGTTTTTATTTCTATGTTCCATTTGTGAACTGGAGTTGAATTAGGAGGTCACACACAGCCAGAAGTCAGAAGTTCTGGAAGCTCATAATTCATGTACAGTAAGGTCTGAAGAGACTCCAGCCAGTCAGTTGAGTTTGTGGCGAAACCTTTTACAGTGCTTGCTTGTCTATTGTCTTTCAATGCATTTGATAATTCATACTCAGAAAGAGTAGAGCTGAGAGCTGAAATGACATTCGTTACAAGATGATTTGAAATCATGAAATTTTAAATCATTTCAAAATGCACCTGCAGATTTTTCCAGTCATGAATTTTGTCATCGAGGATTTCTTAAAAATACTGTGAAAAAATCTTGTCTCGTTCTCGTGAACCCAATCTTGTGTCTCGTCTCGTGAGCTAAGTTACTTGTCACACCCCTAGTGTCTACAAAAATACTAAGGGAATCTAGAAGGAGTGATTAAAGTTGCAATGTAGTGGAAGCAGCAACAGATCAATATGGATTCAACCGTATTGTGACATACATCTGAGTGGACTATTAAAAAGAACATTTGAGTTCAATCCATCGGTTGGTGATTTGATGGAGGCAGAACTGAATGCAATCCTGCAGACATATTGATTAAAAATTACAATGCCCCACAAAAAAAAAACTAAAAATGAAACTTATGCATAATGAATCGTTCACAATAAGATCAATAACATGCATTTAGAAAATAGAATATCTAGGAAGAATATCTATTTCATGCTGACCTAAACACATCTCATCTTCCAACAAATTACTACAATCGAATGTTATTCGAAGCAGTCCCACACTGATTGGGGCAGTTATGGCTCCTGTGGCCTAATGGTTAGAGAGTCAGACTGGTAACCTGAAGGTTGCGGGTTCGATTCTCAATATCAAAATCAAATTTCCCTTAAACTTTTGACATATAAGAGGTCATCATGGGCGTCACTAGGCCCTTTTTAGGGGGGCTTCACTAATTTGTGATCGCTTCAGCCCCCTTTAAAACATACGAATACGGCGGCAGGCTTCGCCGCATCTTTTAGTCTGCATTAATCAGCGTGTTCTTCAATCCACAGCAAAGCCGAGCAGAGTGAACGTCAGAAGCAGTGGATAAGGTGTGTGCATTCATCTGAGCCTCATTGGTCTGTCACCACTCATCAATGTCAAAATATTTGAGATAAACAATCAAATAAAAGTAGACAGGCTTTATATTCACAGAAGCTGCTGAGTGTGAATTTGAGCAGTGCGACTCAACGCTTCAGTTAACGGTCAAGAGTGCGATAATAGCAAGTAGCTAAACTAAACATTTCATATTTGACAGCTGCTTTAGGTCACAACTATTACACGAATGACAAAAATAATCAGGCAAACTAATACATTTTTGTCTCATTTTGCCATTTTGAATTGAAAATAGGCCTGTGTAAAGTGATTCATGTAATGTAACAATTAGTAACTGTCATTGAGAGGGGACAAGAAACATTAACGAAGCCGTTTTCATCATATTAGGCATAAGATTAATAATGAATGTGTACATATTGTAAATGAATATCATTCAATTTGTAGCCTTCAGTCAATTAAAAAAGCTCAGCTTTAGGGGGGGAAGAGACAGGGCAAGATAAGAGATGAGAGAAAAAGAAAGAGTGATTGAGGAGAGAGCAGGTATTGACAAATAATCTTCTGCCCACTGACATAGTTTTAAAGCTATTGTTATTTAATTTTTTGGCCTTCAAAACATCTTAAAATGCATATATGTTGATGAGAGAAATACAAATTTCCCCGGACACCTCCGAACTACCTCACATTTGGGACCTCAGTGATTATAAAACCCTGCCTACGGCCCTGGGTAGGATTAAGGATGTTGAATATGGTCATGCAGAATAAGGCATTAATATGTGTTTTATAAGTACTAATAAACAGCCAATATCCTAGTAATATGCATGTTAATAAGCAACTAGTTAATAGCGACAATTGAACCCTAAACTAAAATGTTACCTTTTTTTTTTTTTTGCCTAAAATGAAAATCCTAGAATCAACCTTGGAGGTCATCATACTATAAGAATATCCTGTAAGTTTCAGAACTAAAAACTTCAAACTAGTCCAAAAACAGCTTTTATTGTAAGAAAGCTGCAGCAAATGACTAGTTGTGGAATGTGCCAATAACAGATAGGTGAAAGACCACCTCTGCAGAAGGAAATCTAGTGAGAGTGAGATGACAAGGAGAGAAGAGCAATACAGGATCACAGGACTAAAAATAACATTACCTTCCAAAGGATCCTAATGCTAGGAATGTGCTTATTTATTTTCAACAATGTCATTTAAATGGTGATTAAATTATATATAGAAAGCGATCAAAGAATGCTCCTTTACAATTGCTGGAGCTGTCAATCAAACAGCTGAACTCCAAAATCCTGTAATAATCAATGAATATCTTATTTACATTGTGTTTGCACTGTTAGTTATGATGAAAGCATTCATTAGTGTGCAAAAATCGAGTTGCAATGACGAGACTACTGCATTCATGAGCTCAACATGCATCAGCTACATGCTACTCACTGTAATCTTTCATGCCACCATCTGAATATAATGCCATAGATCTAAATATACAACACTTTTCACGATTAGTTAACCTTGAGTGCTATAATAGTAAAGACGCACTAAAAGTTTTCAAGAGAGTTCCACATGTAATACTAGTTATTTAATATGCAAAGATGTTAGCTAATCACAGCAGTGGGCGTTTACACTGAAGTCTCACATCAGCCAATCACAGCAGTTGGCGTTTACACTGAAGTCTCACAGCAGACACACCCCTTCAAACAGAGCGTTCAAATCAGAGGGCTAAAGTCATGCTTTTTGTTTCTAAATGATCATACTAACATAATACTAGCATACTAGCAAAAATCATACTAACATTATAAGTGCACCCCAGGAAACATTACAAAACAATAAAACAATGCCGTTCACGACCCCTTTAAAAGGGAGAGACGGTAAATTAAAAATATGAGTCAGTGCATTGATGTAAAGAAGACTGATTCGTTAATTTAAAAGATTAATTTGCGTACAGACCACCACTAGTTTGCAGTTTAGATTATATACAAATTTGCCGTCATTCAAGGGCAACAGGGAAGTGTGTTCAACCAAGCAAACCAGATCTGTTTGGCAGCCCAGATTACAGGTAGTACCTGTCAAGCTTCGTCATGAACACAGATAATAGGCCGTGCCCAAGAGACGGAAATAAGGAAATAAACCGCAGTTGCTTGGCAATAGTGTCCCTGTTCGGTTAAATTTTAAACAAGTTAATCACACCAGCACCAAAGGAAGTTGCGAGACTATGTTGGGAGTTCAGGGATTGAAGCAGCGCTGCGTTTAGGGAGCGAGAAACGTCTGGAAGAATTCGGCTGAGTCACACCTGCGCAGAGGAGGCAAAGCTTATGCCAATTTGCAACTGCCTTCCCTGAAAATTTTCCTTGCCTGCCATTATCTTCTGCAGCCAGACTCTGCTGTCTCCCCAAAGGAGCGGGGCAAGGGGCCATCTCTGCCTGAGGCCCGCTGACGTGGATCTTCGAGGGCCTCTCGCCTGGGTGACTGGGCAGAGAGGAGCAGAGAAGAGACAGAACGTTCTGAGGATGCCGTTGACATGCAGGCAAAAACAAACAGTTTCATCAGCGTGTCCCCTGAGGTTGGATCCAAGGAAGTGTCTGCCGCAGCCACATCCAACAGGATGCTTTTGAAAGCAGGAGCATATGTATCTGCTGCTTTAAAGTGGCATTTTTTATATTCAAGTGGTAATTCATTATGAATTGACATCCAGCAACCTGGAGAGATGCTAGTACGGCTAGTCAAACCACTCGCACATAAAGTTCCTAACATATGCACTTTTGTGAGCGCTGATTTAAAAACTAGCAGATCCATTCATAAAGTGAAGCACTAATAGACAGCAGAGTGAAAGATCATTCACATTAAGACTGACGCATCAAATCGGTTTGACAATAAAAGTCTGGCAAAATAATCAGGATTTTTCAGAATTCTACTTGCTCTCCCAACATTTCCAATACAATTTTTACACTTAGAGTTTCTCATTTGAATACATATAATTTTTACATGCATTATTTAATATTTATTTTAAATATTATAAAACTTAGTTATTGTTCTACCAAATACATTTATAAATGCGTACACTGCTGTTCAAAGCTAAGATTTTATTGAGGTTTTCTCAGCAAGAATGTGTTAAATTGACAGTAAATATGTTTATAATGTTATAAAACATTTCTATTTCAATTAAATGTTGTTCCTATGAACTTTACAAGAATCTTTAATCACAGTTTCCACAAAAATATTAAGCAGCACAACCGTTTTCAGAATTGATAATAATAATAAATGTTTCTTGAGCTGCAATGATCCTTCTAGAATGATTTCTGATGGATCACGTGACTGAAGACTGGAGGAATGATGCTGAAAATTCAGCTCTGATCACAGGAATAAATTACATTTTAAAATATATTCAAACAGAAAAGAGTTATTGTAATAATATCAATGTTTTTACTGTATTTTTGATCAAATAAATAAGCCTTGGTGAGCATAAGTCTATTCTTTCAAAAACAACACAAAAAATCTTCCCAACCCCAAACTTTTGAAGAGTAGTGTAAATAAAAATAAATAAATCGATCGATCAAATTTGCAATAATAGCAGGACATTTTACAGGTATTATTATTATACAGAAAGCTTTAAAGGATTAGTTCACTTTTAAATAAACTTTTGCTGATAATAGTAATAAAAGTGAACTAATCCTTTAAGAAATCCATAAATCCATTAAAAAAAATGCAGGAAAACACACTGCATGACCTCCGATGACCCTTACAACACCTCAAGTGTCTCATGTGCAGACATTCCTGATGCTTAACCTTTTATTAAGCATAATACGCTCAGGCCTTGCCATCTGGCTTAATCTGAAAATTACAATTCATAAACATAACAGGAAGTTGATCAAATGGACAGCGCACCCTCTGACAAAATGACACTGATGTTTTCTTATGATGAAAGGGCTAGGAAAACCATCAAGTTTGATTCACAAACCAAGAGGCAGCTCCCTCAATCATGTGTGTGTTTGAAGAGGTCAAAACAATAACTCTTCTTGATGAAATCAAAGGAAACGTCCTAATGATGTCATTTAAAAAAAAATAAATAAAGGCAGGAAGAGCAGAAGTTTTAAACATCCTGTTTCATATAATGCAGAAAGGCCCAACTTGACCAGAAGATATGCTTTGAGCTTTATCCAGGAAGTAAGACAGACAATGCCATGACATGTTATGACATTTGATGATAAGCAAAAGTCTTGTATTACTGCAGAGAATGACCTTTCATAAAAGTACAGAATGAGCAGAGGTCACTCACAGACAGCTTTTACACTCATAGTCAGATTTTTTTACAGGATAAACAAGTGTCTCATGGGACACTTCCAGGCATGTACTGGCCATAGGGAGCACCTACAGGGACTTTCCTGGTGGGCCGTTCGAGTAGTGGGCCGATCGGTGAAGTGAAGTGAGGGAGACCCTCCCCCACCCCACACACACACTACAGTGCATCCCGAAAGTATTCACAGAACTTTTTCCCACACTTTGTTATGTTACAGTCTTATTCCAAAATGGATTAAATTCATTATTTTCCTCAAAATTCTACACACAATACCCCATAATGACAACGTCAAAGAAGTTTGTTTGAAATCTTTGCAAATTTATAAATAAATAAAAAATTTACACATGTACATAAGTATTCACAGCCTTTCCTCAATACTTTGTTGAAGCACTTTTGGCACCAATTACAGCCTCACAGTCTTTTTGAGTATGACGCTATAAGCTTGGCACACCTATTTTTGGGCAGCTTCTCCCATTCTTCTTTGCAGGACCTCTCAAACTCCATCTGGTTGGATGGGGAGCATTGGTGCACAGCCATTTTCAGATCTCTCCAGAGATGTTCAGTCTGGGCTCTGGCTGGGCCACTCAAGGACATTCACAAAGTTGGCCCGTAGCCACTCCTTTGTTATCTTGGCTGTGTGCTTAGGGTTGTTGTCCTGTTGGAAGATGAACCTTCACCCCAGTCTGCGGTCCAGAGAGCTCTAGAGCAGGTTTTCATCAAGGATGTCTGTACATTGCTGAATTTATTTTTCCCTCGATCCTGACTATTCCCCCAGTTCCTGCTGCTGAAAAACATCCCCACAGCATGATGCTGCCACCACCATGCTTCACTGTAGGGATGGTATTGGCCAAGTGATGAGCTGCGGCTGGTTTCCTCCAGACATGACGCTTGCCATTCAGGCCAAAGAGTTCAATCTTTTTTTCATCAGACCAGAGAATTTAGTTTTTTCCTGGTTTTCCCTTTTTTTTTTGTCTTTCAGGTGCCTTTTGGCAAACTCCAGGTGGGCTGTCATGTGCCTTTTACTGAGGAGTGGCCACTCTACCATACAGGCCTGATTGGTGGACTGCTGCAGAGATGGTTGTTCTTCTGGAAGGTTCTCCTCTCTCCACAGAGAAACACTGGAGCTCTGTCAGAGTGACCATCAGGTTCTTGGTCACCTCCCTGACTAAGGCCCTTCTCCCTGATCATTCAGTTTGGCCGGGCAGCCAGCTCTAGGAAGACTCCTGGTGATTACAAACTTCTTCCATTTACAGATGATGCAGGCCACTGTGCTCATTGGGACCTTCAGTGCTTCAAGGGTTTAGAGGGCAATTTCGGATTCAGCCCTAGGCTTTACCGTGCGGGACGTGGTGTGATGACGTCACGACACACGAAAATGCAAGAGTGTCTGTTTGAGATTTATCCACACTGGGACCCGGTTTCAAAAAAATATCGGTTTCAGGATCCAAAAACACCAAATCCGTCTGGACGAAACGCTGATACGATACAAAATGTTTACGTATACAGCTAAATGCGTCTCTGTGTGGACGGGGCCTAATAGTTTGAACTTTTAATTGAAGTAAATGTTAATTCAATTAGAGCTTGATGAAATATAAATATCAGTGTCTTGCATAAATCAGGTGTTAACTCTTTACCAATGTTACTGTTGTTAAAGGGATAGATGAACCCCAAAATGTAGTTTACTCTCCCTCATGTCATTCCAAACCTGCATGTCTTTCTCTCTTCTGTGAAACACAAAAGAAAATATTATGAAGAATGTTAGCAACCACACCATTTGGGTTACCCTTGACTTCTATTAAAAAACAGACATGATCTTTTATGCTCCACAGAGAGAAAGTCATACATTTGGAAAGACATTAGGGTGAGCAGTAAATTTAGCTACTGTACTGCATACTAGCTCAAAATCAGTGCTGACAAAAATTAAATATTAATTAAATATTACTGTTTTGCAGTAAATTCAATAATATATATCATTATTTGTTTCTGTCCTATTTTATTTATTAGTTTATTTACTCAAATTTAAGGCCCTAACCCCAGCAATACATTCATGGGTGAACTCATGGGCTGGATGGGCTAGATTTGTCCACGGCCAAATTGTATTCCCTGTCTAGCCCTGGACACTTCAGATCGGTCACTTGAGTTCAGCAGCTACAACATATACCAAAATCAAGGAACAATTTAAAGCCTTGACAATTAGGGATGGGTATCAAAAACAAATTTTCTGATTCAATTCAATTCTGATTCACAAGCTCTCAATTCGATTTGATTCAGATTCAGGTTGATTCAATTGCTATTTAACAGACAAGTTTGAGAGGCTTTTTTAAAGATTCTTTAAGGATGAGCTCACAAGCTGTCTATGAACTGGACTACACAGGTTGTAACATCTGGTTTAGCTTCATTAAAAGCACTCAGAATTAATACATAGGAATCATTTGTTCATGAATCAGACTACATGATGGATGCGCAGTATGATTAACTCAAAAAAACAACTGTTGTTTTTAAGTGTTAAATTAATTCATCAAAATAGTTAATAGTTTGTGAATCAAACTACACTGGTTATGAAGGTTTTTTGTTATACATGTTTGTTTTTTTAAATATGAAGGAAGAACAAAACACTAAACTTGGTTAAGACATTTATCTGACAAAATTATTAGGCAAAAATTCACTGAATTTTTACTGCTTGTTCAAATTGCTTAATTAAAATGAGCTAAAGCAACACAAGTGCTAAACATTTTTTTACATAATTTGATTGTGTTCAATCCACTTAAATATACGTCAAATTGAAGTTTACTTAATCTGTTTGTGTTGAGATTACATGAATGATTTGTGTTGCATTAACTGAAACTGGGCGGGGCTTGTTAGTTCCCAGCAATGCTGTGCATGTGGCTAAATCAAGAAAGAGTAAATGTTGTTATTTTATATGTAAAAGTCTTATTTTATGTATTTTTGAGCAAGGGGTTTGATTGTGTTTAATAGGGTTTAATATTCAATTGTGTTGGAATTATTAGAACGATTTAAATTACAGTGGGTTACCATTGTGGAGAAGAGGAGCATTTGCTTAGGCTATGGATTGATACAGCTAATGTCATAGCGGCTTTGCTGAAGGAGTTATAATGCTTAGCATTGAAGATGTTAATGTGTGCTACTGCTAAAAGTTTGTCAACTAGCTAGTGCAGTATTTTAATTCAGTTGTGTAACATTAAAATATATGAAATTGAAGTGGATGAATGAATATATGATATTGAATGCCTGAATCATGTCAGAGAGCCATATAAAATTCACTTTGAGACTACTTAATTGGTTCATTTAAAAGTATTCATTCCATGATGTTGAAGTTACATGAACAAATTATGTTTGTTTAACTTAATTGACTCATGTGGGACCAAGTACACAATTAAATCATGTAAATCCAAAACAGTGGGGTTTTTCAGTGTTAATTCTCTCTTGTTTTTGCATGTGTTCATAATTTCGTTGACAGCCTGGTTGTCAAAAATTTATGTCCGAACAATTTTGGCATGTTTCATTGTGTTAATAAATCAAATGACTCCAAGCACAACTACGCAACATGCTTACGAAATCTTTTTTAATAATAATAAAAAAATAATAATAAAATTTGTAATTATATATAAAGGGTGAAGATCACTTTTGGTCACTACTGTACACAATGTAAATATATACATTTAGCAGTCATACGATCATAAATCCAACACTGCGCATCAAATTAAAAGTTTTACGTATGGTGAACCCAAAACCAGTCAAAATGTATAGGGTTATAAACAATTATTCATTCAGGAAAGTAGTTGATATGCAGTCGCGCACATCCCTAGTGCGAAGGACACTCAGGCTTAACCGATGCAAAAAAAACAACAACCCTTCGCACTCTCGCGTGACAGGTCAGTTCAATAGTCTCCATGATGAAAAGATAACATGTCACAGGCTAGTACCTTCACCATGCAATAGTCTCCCATAATGAACACTCCCAAACACGCAGTGACAGGGAGGAGAGAAACAAAGTTCCCCAACAGTATCTAAGGCGCTTTCTCTCTCCTCTCGTCACGCATGCTTAACCTTGTGCCGCTGTGTGGACCACACCGTTTGCATATTAATGCGTGAAGATATTAGAGAGGTCTGCTCTCCTGAGGATCAGCAGAGGAGAAAGAGAGAGAGACAAAACCAAAGATAGATACACAAGAACTAACATACCCAGCTAGATACACACTGCAGACATACAAACTGTGAAACCACAAACTGCATTCTGAAACACACCTGTAGTTTCCAGAGGCTTCAAAGACTGCCAAGACAAATGCTGCACAGCATAACGTTTCTGAGGCCACAACATTAATCCAAATAAATATGGATGCACCAAAATTCCAGCCACCGAAAATGGCATTTTCAGTTTTTGACCGAACGAGAAAGAAAAAAAAAAGTATTCTTGTCACTTCATAACATTAAGGTTGAACCACTGGACTCAAGATGGACTACTTTAACAATGTCTTTACTACCTTTCTGGGCCTTGAAAATGGATATAACAGGGCGGAAAGCTCTCGGATTTCATCAAAAAGACCTTAATTTGTGTTCCGAACACGAACAAAGGTTTGATGGCTGCAACACACTCCAAAAAAGTTGGGACAGTGGCATGTTTAGCATTTCACTCAACTTTCCTTTTAATTACACGTTTTAATTATTTGGGAGTTGAGGATACTAATTGTTGCAGTTTTGCAAGTTGACTTTTTGCCCAATCTCGCCTGATATAAGACAGCTGCTCAACAGTCTGTGGTTATTGCTGTCTAATTCTACGTTTCATGATGGGCCATACATTTTCAATAAGCGACAGATCTGGACTGCTGTCAGGCACATCCACTCAATGGTGTAGAGTTTCTAGAAACCACTCTGTTGTAGCACATGCAAAATGAGGCCTGACATTGTTTTGCTTCCCAGGAAAGATGTCATCTTGACGGCAGTATATGCCTGTGTTTATGCCTCTATGTCAGTGGTACCTTCACACACATGCAAGTCACCCATGTCGTTTGCACTGATGCACCCCCATACCATGACAGATGTTTGCTTTTGCACCTGTCGCTGATGAAAGTCAGATGGTCCCTTTCGTCTTTAGGACAGAGAACTCAGTGTCTGTTTTTCCCAAAAACAAGCTGAAACGTGGACTCATCTGACCACAGCTCACATTTCCACTGTCTTTTGGACCATCTGAGATGAGCTTAGGCCCAGAGAACTCGGCAGCATTGCTGCATAGAATTAATTTATAGATTTCTCCTTGTGTAAAAGAGATTCAAGTTGCATATTTTGATGCAGCAGTTGATGCAGACTGTTAAGTGACAACAGTTTTTCCAAAGTACTCCTGAGCCCTTGTAGCTGTAGTTAAAGGGGCCATATTATGCAAAATTCACTTTTATAAGGTGTTTGAAGTTGAACACAGATGTGTCCGCAATGTGTGTAAACAACCAGCCTGTAATGGTAAAAATCCACCCAATACTTTTTTTTTATAATCCCCATCAATCATTATCAACCTCTCATAACGCACTGTTCCAGATTCCCCCTATTCCTACATAAAACTAGGGAAACCCGCCCATGTCTGTTGATGATCTGCCCTATTATATATGAAAGTGAAAGACCTAAATATTTTGCAATCTTGCATTGAAAAATGTAAGTTTTGAATTGTTTGACAATTCGCTCATGAAATTTGGCACAAAGCATTAACTATCTTTGCTTGCAAAGACTGAGCCTTTGGTGGATCACGATACCCTAGGTTGGCCATATGTCCGGATTTTGTCCGGACAGTCTGGATTTTAAGCCCCCTGTCCGGCACTGCCTCAAGCCGGACACTCATTTGTCCTCCTTTTTGGAGTTGCACTAAAAAAAACCCCGCTCTAGAATCTTTATTGGGACAAATGATTGGCTGAAAGCGGTGTCAAATAAATATCTGATATATCATTGGTTAAAAGCGTAAACAAGCCTCCACGACGTGCTGGTTATGTCATATCATTACGTTAACATGCCGAAACGTCAGACCTCATTTAATCCGGAATGGACAAAAGAGCACAAATTTATATCAGAAAGTTCACTGTCACTGTGAAGTGGATATTAGTAGTCAAGGGAAAGCCACCAAAGCTGGATAGTTACATGCCAGCACGGAAAAACTATAAAAGTAACCGACGAGCCGCAGGTACGTCTTCCCTTAGGTCATTGTAACAAAGTTCATAGAATAAGGAGGAAGAAGACAGGGTCTGCGTGACTGGGACTTGCGTTTATTCTAGTGCTGTGCAAATTATTGCATTAACGAAGGCGATACATTTTTTCAGTTTAATGCATTAAAAATATTTAACGCAATTAACGTTCTTTTTATATCCATTTTTGCCTAGCGTTACATTATATGATCACGCTCTTATTCATGTAAATGCTTTTAAACCATTCAAGAGCGACAAGACAGAAGAGAATCCTAAATTTACATTTTGGCTTATTTAAAAAAAAATAAAAAAAACGTAAAATTAAATTAAATTAAATATCTATATTGTAATTATAAAATTACATTTAAAAAATATGAAATTACTCGTTTCATGAAATTAGATTTTGGTCATCCTAACCTGTTGAGAATAGTGAAAGGTTAGTGTTAACATGACTGATAATGTGATTGTTGCAAACATCTCTGCAAGGATGTTCACACTAGCATGTATAGTTATTCTTATTATTATTATTTTTAAATAAAGAGTCGTCAGAAAGCAAGGCAGGAACATGCTGGCCAAGTGAGTTAAAAAAAAAAAAATTATAAAACAATGAATAGTAAATTCTGTCATATTATTCAATTACTTTACTGTTTCCTGCCGTGGTATCGATATCGAGGTATTTTAGTCTGGTATCGTATCGAAGTCATCATTTTGGTATCGTGACAACACTATTCAGTATAAAAGTATTTGGTGATATTCTCTTTTTTGTTATGTTGTTTTACAAATTTGTACCTTTTTATAGTTTTACATTTTGTCAAGGGCTTTACATTATACTTTTTATAGTACACTACTAAATGCCAAAGTTGCAAGTTAAATAATTCAATGTTTTAAGTAAAATTGTTGAAAATGATTGTGATAAATTAGTCGATAGATTAATCGATATAAAAATAGACGTTAGTGGCAGCCCTAATAAATAGACATTTCAGTTCTTAACATTCTTAACAATGAGCTGCTGAAGAGGGTGTACTTCTTTGTTAAGAACTGAATGTATTTATTTATTTATTTATTTTCGCATTCATTATGTGTTTATTTATGTATTTCTGTTATTTCCAGAAGTGCAGAAATGTTATGTTTTCAGGCACTGTGCATCTCAGTGGTCAGTTTTTGAAACAGACATCACAATGTCTTGAATAAATACAAATACTGTGAACAAACACGTTTTTGCCTCTTCTGTTACACACAGGTCTACATCAAGACATACTGTAGATCAAGTTGTCTGACAATGAATGGACTAGGCTATTTCAGAATCACTGTATCATGATACCATCGATATGATGGACAAAATTGTATTGTAGTTGTGAGTACACCAGAGTATATGCAATTATTCTTGCCTCACTAAATGACTACAATCAAACTCGGGTTCAGTCCAGACACCCTTTGTCTAGTATTGTTCCCTGTACCAATTCCTTGTTTGTTTTGTTCACTTGTAATAAACTGCACTTGTTCAACTGCAAGCTTGCCTCCAGTCGTTACAGTGTGTTGCAGACATCAATATCAAAATCTGCTTATATTTTCAAAATGTAATTAATTTGGCCAGTGAAATTTGTCAGGAACCTTTTAAAGGTTCAAGAGAAATCAAATCACACGATTCTTGATTTCATGGTGTTTTACACAATGCCCCAATTTTTCTGAAACTGGGGTTGTTTTGTTATATTGTTCTTAAATACTTTACAGTGAAAACAGTAATATTTCTTACTTTGTTTAATATTTTTATTTGGTAATATTAGTAGTAGTAATAATAATTACTGTTATTATTTTATAGTCATATTGATATGACTTTCTTTTTTTTTTTTTTTCAACAAATCATGCAGCCCTAGTATATTATATTATATTATTATATATATATATATATACACACACACTCACCTAAAGGATTATTAGGAACACCTGTTCAATTTCTCATGAATGCAATTATCTAATCAACCAATCACATGGCAGTTGCTTCAATGCATTTAGGGGTGTGGTCCTGGTCAAGACAATCTCCTGAACGCCAAACTGAATGTCAGAATGGGAAAGAAAGGTGATTTAAGCAATTTTGAGCGTGGCATGGTTGTTGGTGCCAGACGGGCCAGTCCGAATATTTCACAATCTGCTCAGTTACTGGGATTTTCACGCACAACCATTTCTAGGGTTTACAAAGAATGGTGTGAAAAGGGAAAAACATCCAGTATGCGGCAGTCCTGTGAGCAAAAATGCCTTGTTGATGCTAGAGGTCAGAGGAGAATGGGCCGACTGATTCAAGCTGATAAAAGAGCAACTTTGACTGAAATAACCACTCATTACAACCGAGGTATGCAGCAAAGCATTTGTGAAGCCACAACACGCACAACCTTGAGGCGGATGGGCTACAACAGCAGAAGACCCCACCAGGTACCACTCATCTCCACTACAAATAGGAAAAAGAGGCTACAATTTGCACGAGCTCACCAAAATTGGACAGTTGAAGACTGGAAAAATGTTGCCTGGTCTGATGAGTCTCGATTTCTGTTGAGACATTCAGATGGTAGAGTCAGAATTTGGCGTAAACAGAATGAGAACATGGATCCATCATGCCTTGTTACCACTGTGCAGGCTGGTGGTGGTGGTGTAATGGTGTGGGGGATGTTTTCTTGGCACACTTTAGGCCCCTTAGTGCCAATTGGGCATCGTTTAAATGCCACGGCCTACCTGAGCATTGTTTCTGACCATGTCCATCCCTTTATGACCACCATGTACCCATTCTCTGATGGCTACTTCCAGCAGGATAATGCACCATGTCACAAAGCTCGAATCATTTCAAATTGGTTTCTTGAACATGACAATGAGTTCACTGTACTAAAATGGCCCCCACAGTCACCAGATCTCAACCCAATAGAGCATCTTTGGGATGTGGTGGAACGGGAGCTTCGTGCCCTGGATGTGCATCCCACAAATCTTCATCAACTGCAAGATGCTATCCTATCAATATGGGCCAACATTTCTAAAGAATGCTTTCAGCACCTTGTTGAATCAATGCCATGTGGAATTAAGGCAGTTCTGAAGGCGAAAGAGGGTCAAACACAGTATTAGTATGGTGTTCCTAATAATCCTTTAGGTGAGTGTATATATTATATATATATATATATATATATATATATATATATATATATATATATATATATATATATATATATATATATATATATATATATATAAATAAATAAATATATATAAATAAATAAATAAATAAATATAAACATACAATTCAAAACATTGAAGAACTACATTGTCACAAACACCTGGCCAGAGAGATGCAAGCACAGCACCATAGACTTGGGTCGGCGTCGTGTCATAGCTGGGGGCGTGGCGTGGGGGCGGAGTCGGTGTGGGGGAAAACAGTCCATTCCCCACAATGGAAATGCATGGCGTTAACCCAGTATAGCCTATAGAATCACTTCTGCCGCTCGACAGAGCAAGATACATAGAAAAACTGAGCCGTATTGGGTCAGATTGTCCATACAGTATCTGTGACTGATATCAAAGGCCAGAGGTGTCATTTTCTCATCAAAATAGCCTACATGCTGCTCCTCCGACCCCCAAACATGACAACTTCATAAATCACCCATGCAGTCTTTCGATGAAGACGTTAATTCAGTGTTCCTGAATTTAATGGATTAAAAAGTATGTATTACATACATTAAACATTTTAAAATGATCATAAAACGTGTCTTGTGCTATGAAATATGCCGTGTGGCATTTGTTTATGTTTAAGTATGTTTGGGCTAGAACAGAAACATGAAATGTCAAACGGTAATTTAACGCAGTGCCACGTTTAACAAACTTGTCAAAAGCCTAACATCCAGTGATATGATGAGCTGTTTGACATCAATGACACGGGTTTAGATAAAGTTTAGACATCCGTCAGTTTTCTGTTGTCTTGCATGCATGTGGCTGTATCTGTTTATTTGTGTTTCTTGTTAGTACAGCCATGCACGGATGAATTAGTTCAGCATTTCCATATTACAAAGCAAAAAGTTTACATGTTAGTGTCGCAATATTATTCAAATTACTGACAATAGCAACGTTTTTTTATTTGTTTTTATAGCAACCGTCTTCATCAAAAGGCAGAGTGATTTATGAAGTAGCCTAGCTATTATGTCATGTGCGTAATATTTGTGGGAGCAGCATTTTGACGAGAACATTTACAAGTCAGCTCGTAAGCTTGAAGCACAAGCATGAGCCCAGCCCTTCCCTTTTGAATGTTTTGTACATTAACAACATCATGCATTAATATGTGGTTATGTGATCGCTCTTCGTGAAAAAATGCTTTAGCGATAAATTGACTGCATTTCTGACGCAGTTCGAGCCCCGTGACAAGTATGACTTTATTGTTGTTTTGTTCAACACACTTTTGTCATTGCAATTAATGAAATCTCTTTTTTTAATCTTTACAATAATACCAGCATCAGGTAGTGCAAATGTTTCATTGTAATGGACGTATTGCACAGGCTTTCAGAAATGACGGCTCCGTCCGTTTATTCAGCGCTATAAAATTCAGATCAGTTTTTTATCTTATTAGAGGTGCAGAAACGCCACACGGCAACTTCTCAGCATTGCACCAAGCAAAAATAAATTGTAATCATTATAAAAAGTAAAGATAAAGCGTCTAACAAGGTCTACGTGCGCTCATTCAAATGGGTTGTTTTCCCCCATGCCAAGAACGGATATGACGCTTTTGTGGCCGTTCCCAGTAATGCCGACCAAGTCTACTGTACAAATGAAATGCAACATTATAATATTCAACAATATTATTGATCTGACTGGATTTACGCTGTCGTATGAGAACTGAACTGAGCTGGACGATGACATAATTTTTTGCAGAACAGCTTTATAGATGAAGCTTTACAGCTTTATAAATGGACTAATTTAATAATTGATCAGCTTTACAATGGAACTGAATCAACTGAATTGAATTGACTTCATTCGAGCAACAGCTGAAATGCATCATTTTCCTGTTATCAAAGCTGTATTGAAACTATCTGTATTGTATAAATCGCTAGCCTATATAAATAAAGTAGTGCTGGGCAATCAAGTAATCGCGATTAATCGCATCCAAAATAAACGTTTGTGATTACATAATATACATGTGTGTACTGTGTATAATTATTATGTAAATACACACACATTCATGTATTTATATATACATAATTATACACAGTACACACACATATATTATGTAATCACAAACTTTTATTTTTATTAATCGATTATTATGCGATTAATCGATTGCCCAGCACTAAAATAAAGGTGACTTGACTTGACAAACTTTAGTACAGGGGTGTATTCCAGAAAGCAGGTTATGTGACATACCCGGGTATGTTTAAGAGTAAGTTAGCGGATAACCTCAACTTTCGGTTCCAAAAACAGAGGTAACTTTCAGGGTATGTAAGTAACCATGGCAACTCACTCTCTGAACATAACCTGCTCCGGAGCAGCTCATGTTCCAGGGTTAGTTTGTTTAAGAGGTATTCAGATGTGTTTTATATAATTATTATAGTTATTAAAATAAACAAATTTGTTTCTGTTATATAATATACAATATTATGTATTAATTCTAAAGAATTAAAATAAAATAAAAAGTTTAAATGTTAAATATATTTATTTATTTTATTGTCAGCTCACACATGGATCTGCATTCAATTAATTAGCATCAAACAAACAATATAATCCTTATTCTCAGTGAATAAAGATTACTTATTAAACGAAGACATTGAAAAAAATTATTGCATAACCACCAAATAGGTGGCGACGTGCACTAAGTAGGTTATGTAAATCGCCATTAAACAAAAGAAGAAGAGGAAGTAGAATGGCACATCTGTTTCCATGGTGAATCATTGATTCGTTGCTCTGTTGAGAATGTCTTGTGTGTTAGCCGGGAACATACTCTGAGTTGTCTGAACTTACTCCCGGACTCCTTTTTGGAACCAGCATACCTCGAGTAAGCAAGGTTTGGGTTAATCAACCGAGAGTTCAAGGTATATGTGACGGTAAGTTAACCTTGCTTTCTGGAATACCCCCCTGGTCATAGACCGACAACTATTGGCTAGTTCAATTAATCTACCAATATTTGGCCCTTGTTTGTTTAAACTGGCGAACACGCTTTGGCCGATTAACAGTAGTACTACAGTTCTCCCCTTTTACGTCAGATCTAAAATATGCAAATAACTTTGTCAATAAATGATCTGTTTTAAATTCTGTTTTTCGTTACCTTCAAATGTCTGTGCCATTAGACTGGATTTGCCCAGCAATTAGGATAATATCTTATCCTAATTGTTGCTTTGCCATCGTAGTACTTGACATGGAAGAGAAAACAGACGCCAATTTATGCTAATGCTAGCTATAGTGCCTGTTGCAGCAATGAAAACGCAAATGTAAAATTGAGCTTGTGCAGACAGAAGCTTTCACGTGGTACGTTTCAAGCCTAAATGTGTTCATTGGGAAGGTTATGGTTATGGTAATCACCAAACTAAAAACTTCCATCAACAATGGAACAGATTAATTCTGTGCTATGCAAGCTTTCCAAGCCATTGGAATATCAGCTTTGAGTTTTTCCCTTTTTTGTCTCCCTCATATCACACAAACCATCCTCCTTGACAGTTAACCACTTGTCCACTTTTCTTTCAAGAGGAGAGATAAAAGGTACTGTGATCTTCTCAAAGCCGTCACCTCTTTAAAACCTGCCGGAGCTACAACACCATGCAGTCTAGCGGTTGTCAAATTCAAACAGTTTAAGTGATAAAGTAGAACTGACTGATTCTGCACTTCCTATCAAATAAAACATTACGTAAAAAGCTTATTTTGTCACTTGATCTGACTACATCTGATGCTGAGCTTTACTTTCCAAAAGATGTAGACGTATTTTTATCAGACATTTTAAACCAGCTTGTGATGTCTGAAAACAATACACTGAATACAGTCTGTCTACTACTAAACATTGGTTTGATCTGTTTATTACGGGTAAAGCTTTTCATTCACACTGAATATGCCATGAAAAGCACAAACGAGTCAAGCTTCCATAGGGATTTTATCTTTCCATTCCCACACTTTCAGTCAATGCATAAAAAGACTGACCATTCATAAAAAGAACACATACTATTGCATTCATTCATTACACAATGATCATATACAAAGTTCCCAAACTTTTTGACCAATTAATTTTCAAGTAGGTTTTCATATGTGCTGTGCATGGTCCTTGTTAAATAAATTACACTAAACTTAAGTTTTCTAGGTCTAGAACAACAAACATTTGCATATGCGATCAAGATCGACCAAAAAGAAAGGCAATGTAGGAGCCATGGCTCAGCTGTCAGTGCATGTGCTCTGTCATGCTCATGTGGGACATTCATTCCTTCTTTCCCTTTTTCTCTACCCATGATTTTCTGTCTATGCTGCACTGTCGCTGTATATAAAAGAGAATTAAAATTTTAAAGCATGGCCAGAAGTGTGGCACGGTGTGGCAGCTGCCACCCTAAAAATTTGTTTTGTCACCTTAAAGTTGACGAGTATCACAGCTTGCCAATTTAAAGCCACAATATGTAATTTTTTGCCGCTAGAGGTCGCTTATTCAAAACAAGGGCGTAGCCTGATGATGCCTTGATTTTGTGGAGCTTTTATTATGCCGCAGACGACCGCTTCCGCTTCTTCTGGTCATGTGTATGAGGGGTTACGCAGTGCTGTTTTATCATATTACACACATTTGAGTGTGTTGAAAGCTGTTATAATGCTACTCTGTGCGTTTACTCGGCGGCTACTATGAGACACTTGTTCACACTGTAGTAAGCTAGATTGATATTAGGCACGGTAAAACATTGTACTCGCGGTAAATCATGAAAATGAGATTTATACAATAAGACTAACTGTGTTGAGCTATATGAACAATCATTAAATGTCTAATAAAACACATATTAAAGTGTCTTTGGTGTTTTCATGGTTAAAATCAAGGGTAACGCAGGTATGATGTCATTGATAGGCGATGCGCGGACACGGTCCGTGTCCTGGTTAAAACTGCTTATTTCTCTGGATTTAAACATTCTTGGAAGCACACAAGTAAACAAAATATATAACACTGTTCTAGTGGTTTTTGGATATTTTAATCCAAAAATCTTACATACTGTGCCTTTAAGGTTTTGGTTTATGGAGGGGCGTCAACTTAGTCAACATCGCTGTCGGCTCATAATAAAAGTTTATCTTACTTCAGTTGGGTCACTTTAAAAGCACATATACAAACTATAATTCACATTAGTTTTAGTTGTATGTCTGATATTATTTAATTCAGATAAAGATGCATTTCTGTCCCTGCAGTACTAGGCTAAGTGTAAAAGGCAGATCGGCACAAAACCACAGACTGGAGCGCAGGCTGCACCTCTGCAGTATAACTGTCGTAAGGGAAGAAGAGCGCACTAGTCTTGTCCACAGGCCTGGTCCCATTATTAAATCACTAAAGGTGCTTTTGAAATGAGTGAGGGTGCTCTAGTAAAGTGCAGATGTAATGTGTAAACAACAGCTCCTAAGCATCACCTTAATAATAACAGCAATTTGCAGTGAGATAAGTTAACCCATAAGTTATTACTTTTACAAATAATTGCAACAGCCTGCTATATCCTAAAATGCGCACAAAGAGCACTCCCTTTATAATCACTAAGGGGTTGTCATTCATCTCACTTTATCGTGATCTCACAAAGTAATCATATAAAGTAAATATGACTGAAGTAATCATATTATAATCTAAACTGCACAATGAATCTATTATTTACATTGTGTCTGCACTTTGTTATAATGAGAGGATTCACGAGCGTGCAGAACTCAAGAGTCAGCACTAAACAAAAAAAGTTGAGAGCTGAGTGGATTTTGACTGATTGGCTCTGATTGGCCATTGCATTCAAGAGATCAACAAACATGTCTGTGATTGACTACACTGCTAGACGCCAAGGCCGTGACCATGTCTTGAACATTGGGGGAGGACCAAAGTTTGTTTGTATTTTTTCATCTGATTGACCATCATTGTGACATTGACGAGCGTTGTTAGACCGTTGAGGCAGACCAGCCTGACAATGTACATTTTTAAACCGTCTGCCATTCTAACAACAAACAGAGTGGTGCGAAATAGTGAGCAGCATTAAGAAATATCAAATGTTGGGAGAGGGAACAACAACAAAATTTGGCCATTTCCAATAGAGTGGTGCAGGTATGAAATCACGCCGAACAGGTAAACTCGGTCCGCTTTTACAGCCTCATTATGCTCATAATTGTGCTCTTATAAAGTTATCCAACTCAAACATTCTGGGAAAATGTTTTGAGATAAAAACAAAGAGTTGTCGGAAGATTAGTGATGGTGACGCTGAAATCGTGGGACCGTGGTGTAGTCCGTTCATAGCCCACCTTTAGCTTTTTACTTCTGGCGACTGCATTTAAGCTTCAAAATTAATTAAAGTTGTGTTCATCTGTGATAATTATTTTGATGGATATCTTAAACTTGCGTTGATCACAGAGCTTGTTTTTTAGTGAGAATTCAAAAGCCTATGGGAAAATCCGACAGGGTTTTTCCTCGAGGGAACCAGTGTGATGCTAACTGCCTGTTGGCCTACAAAGTGACGTCATACCTGTGAAAGTGACATGTGAAGGCCAAGTGTGATATCAAATAAATTGTAGGTGTAATGGTATCAAATAAATTGTCATTCAAATCATTCCCTCAGGAGACAAAACTTGCATTCATGTTAAGAAATGGCCAAATCAACACAATATGTTGAAGATCTTAATTATTAAATTAAAATGCTGCAATAGCTTAGTTGTGATGTTTCAGTGATTCATGTCGCCCCAATAAAATATCAGTACTAACACAGTGACCAAAAGATTAGTTCAATATTGTATCATTTTGTACAGTCAATCTCGATAATCTAAATAAACTACCTGAGAGGTGGTAATTGGAGTTATGTATATTTTCAATACACTAGCTAGCTTGCTCATTACACTTTAATAGGCTAGCTTACACATTTTGGCCTAATGCTAGCAAGACCCCTGTTGTAGAGGAATCAAACATCTGTACAATAATTTTTAGTTAGGAACTGTTGTTGTAAGGTATGTTTGTGTGCGAATATCAAGTACCCCCTCCCCCTCCCGCCACACCAAGTATAAAATCCTGGACACTCCCCTCGGAAACATATACAACAGTGATTATATTTTTGAAATCCTAAAGCATTCACAGTACAAGTAAAGAACCACAAAGGGCAAATTCACTTAGCTTAAAAGCAAAAAGCTGTAAGAACATCTCATAACCAGCAAAACTGCTTTCTCAAGCTCAAAT
This sequence comes from Paracanthobrama guichenoti, assembly GCA_018749465.1. NCBI lineage: Eukaryota > Metazoa > Chordata > Actinopteri > Cypriniformes > Gobionidae > Paracanthobrama > Paracanthobrama guichenoti. The sequence goes on from CM031952.1 coordinate 27,820,165, forward strand.
CTAATGCTGAACAGTTTTCATCGAAACCACAAGTCCACACACGTCCCATAAGACACTGGCCTGAATGAAACTGCAATAATTGTTAATTACAAGACAAGACCTCATTGCAGGAAGACAAAGCATGTGTGCGTTCCAAACATGTACAAGCTGACAAACAAAGGCAGACTGTAGAATAATACAGTTTGTCAATGCCAATGAGTGAGGCGACGTCTTTCTCACTGACATGTCAAACAAGTCCCCATGTCTAAAATCTCCACACTGACAAGCCAAATGCACTTCAATATAACGTTTTTTTATTATTATTATTCACTAGCGCTTAAAGGGATAGCTCACCCAAAAAATGAAATTTGTTCAAATCAGAGTTGTTCCAAACCTGTATACATATCTTTCTTCCGCTGAACACAGAACAGTTGACAGTAGCCAATGACTTCGCAAGTATTTTTCCTATGGTAGTCAATGGCTACCGTAAACTGGCTGGTTACCAACAATCTTCAAAATATCATATTTTTAGTTCAACAGAAGATGGGGGGAAATGGGGGGGGCTATCCCTTTAAATAACGGATATTCATGATAAAGGTATTTATTTATTTATTTATTTGAAAGATCCTAATATTTTCAGAATGGTTGCAGGTGTAGACATCCTTCGAGAATACTCTAAAATATCCACATTAACAGGCCAAACGCACTTCAATATGACATATTTCTAACACACAAACTAAAGCTGCATTATATTCATGATAAAGCTCTTTACATAAACAAATCCCCCCAGAAGAGACCGTTATGAGTGTACTGGGCATCATTCAAAAAAAAAAAAAAAAAAAACATCGGTCCATAATTACTCGTTCGTTGCGTTCTTCCGTTTCAGACATTATTAAATGAACTAAATATACCTGTATAACGTATAATACAGACAAATGTGCTTCTCTGATCAACAGACCTCTCGTCGTGCCATCAGCATCTTCAGAGATTTCACGCGCAGCCAAAAAAAAATTAAAATCTTATATAACTGCCACAAACAAGCAGACACTGCGCGCGGCGGGCGCGAGTGTTAAGAGTATAGCGCGCGAGGGAGTATGATTGACGTGTCCATCACGAAAAAGTTCCATGACACCGGCAGGGCAGTCAAACTCGCACGCGCTGGAACTTTTCACGCTCAAACGTCAGTCATGGTCTTTCGCGCGCTATACTGCACTCGCGTGCGCAGGAACTTTTCAGACCAGAGCCGAACGCCAATCATACCACACCCCCTAACAACGGACCACTACCAATAAACTTTTTTCTTTCCCCCTGCGAAATGCAGCTCACCTGACTGGCTGAAATGGCCATCTGAACTGGTAACGGCTACGTGCCGTGTACTTTTCTTCTAGAAGCCAAAAAACTTCTGTACTCACCTCATTCCAATACTAAATTGAGACGACGAAATCCTTGAAATTAGCTATATAGCGTTTGGTTACCCGTGGCAACTCTGCGTACGTACATATATATATATATATATATATATATACATGCTGATGCAGAAATAAGATTGACTCCTTTTACATACAGTCCACATGTAAAGTTTAGTCTTCGCATGTCTTTAACTTCTGCGCGTGCACGTCGCGTTAATTAGACGCGCGAAATTCCACCAGCGCGTGACTGATAACTGACAACAACTTTCTTGCATGAACTACAAGCACTGTCAGCGACAACACAGCATCCGAGGAACAGAACGAATCCGCTGCTTGTTAAAAGTCTGGCCGCGCGCTGTCTTCATTATAGAGATTCCCCCCCTCATAAATAAAACTTACTTTTCCCTCGCTTGGCTGTCGGACGGTACGTTGTTACTCTTGCCTTTGGCGTACATGCTTGCAGAGAGCTCCGATTGTCACGCACCTGTCAACCCATCACAGCCTCCCCGGACACAACCCCGTCACCATGGTGACTACAGGAGCGATTCCTCTCATTGGACAGAGCGCCGAGAAGGAACGCCCATTTTGTTGGGTAACTAGCGTGAGTGACAGTTACTCGGCCCCGCCCCAACAGAAACACAACCCCTTTCTTATCTCCAGCACTCTGTCTGTGGAACACACACACATACACTCACTCACTTCGTCTTACCCGGCACTGAGGGGAATTTGAAACCGTACTGAGAGGGATTTTAAACAACTGGCTGTTCCCCTCACAAGCAATCACACCCTCTACTGTCACTGGCCAAATTTAAAGTGATATGGCAAATGTGGAGCGGATTCTTCAGCTTCTGTGTGTACTGTGGATTGAAATAAGATTTGGGTCGTGCAAATCTCTGTTCATAAAGTAAAGTGATAACTAATGCTTTTGCATAGTATTTGTTTATCTTCTAAAAAGCTGATGAGTAGCACAAGAGCAGTTTTTAGAGCAAGATACAACCTTAATCTGCTTTTCTTCTGTGATAATGTTTGTGACGATCAAAACATCCCTAATGTATTTAATGAATCAGCTGGTAATTGTATTCTGTGTAGGAGCATACTTGATATTCACAGACAAATGGATTTTAGACAATGTAAAACTAAAGTAGGGCTTGAACCTCCAGACCACACACTTCAATTTTCAAATTCTGGTTAAGCCTTTATTCTGAAAAATACTTAAAATAATATATACATGTATGGTGGATATTTAAAATAAGGCAAGGCAAGTTTATTTATATAGCATATTTCATACACAATGGCAATTCAAAGTGCTTTACATAGAAATCAATTAAAATAGTGATAACATATGCATAAGAAATAAGAATACCATGTGTAAGAATTCAAAATAAAAACAATAAGGGACAATAAATCCCTTAACAATAAAGAAGGGATTTATATGACCCAACATTTTGAATCAAAATGTTTACTTTGATGTTTAGAAACTGGAATATTGGCTTCATTTTCTTATGGCAATTTGGTTGTTTTTACACAAAGCTTACATAATCGGACCATAAGTATCAGAATATGTTTACGCATGTAAACAGACAATGTGAGTCAACGTCAAATCAAAATGGCCTAATTACTTAGGCCTACCTGTTTACTTGCATAATGCACTTTCCTCATCTTGTTGTGGATGATTCATTTGTTGCATGATTTTCCAAAGGTCATTTTCCATTAACTGATCAAAATACAATGCACTTTTCTAAAATGGCTTTCCTTGTCCACCTGTGTCAAGTAGGCCTTAGCTACTCAGCCATGGGCTGATTTCAGAATAGCATACTATGCTATAGTATGCTAGTATGCAGGTCAGCCATTGTTTTAGCAAACAACATTCTGTCCTGGTAACACACTATTTGGCACCCAATCAAATCCCTAATTTTCTTTTTTTTTTTTTTTTTTTGAATAACCTGTTTTACTCTGGAATACCCAAAATTATGGAAGTAAAATGGTTGACTTTATACTTTTAATCTCGCCTAGTTGGTTAGATCCTTTCCAACTATACGCTTTTCTTTTCTACATATTTTTCAAATAATAGAAAAATTAGCTTATGTTATAATATATTATATTATAAATAATTAGCCCTCTCTTAAAGGGATAGTACACCCAAAAATTAATTTCTCACCCTCATGTTGTTCAAAACCCTTAAACATTCATCAACGCACACATCAGTTATGGTTAATGGAAGCTCAAGCATGTTCACTTGAAGTGCGAGAACCAATGAGGTTAATTCTCGTGTTACGCAGCACGTTTGAGCTTCAGCAAGAACCAATGAGGTTCATTCTCGTGTTACACAGCACATTTGAGCTTCCTCAAGAACCATTGAGGTTCATTCTCGTGTTACGCAGCACGCTTGAGCTTCCTCGAGAACCAATGAGGTTCATTCTCGTGTAACGCAGCGCATTTGAGCTTCCTCGAGAACCAATTAGGTTCATTCTCGTATAACGCAGCGCGTTTGAGCTTCCTCGAGAACCAATGAGGTTCATTCTCGTGTAACGCAGCGCGTTTGAGCTTCCTCGAGAACCAATTAGGTTCATTCTCGTGTAACGCAGCACGGTTGAGCTTCAGCAAGACCCAATGAGGTTCATTCTCGTGTTACGCAGCACGTTTGAGCTTCCTCAAGAACCAATGAGGTTAATTTTCGTGTCACGCAGCACGTTTGAGCTTCCTCAAGAACCAATGAGGTTCATTCTCGTGTTACGCAGCACATTTGAGCTTCCTCAAGAACCAATGAGGTTCATTCATGTGTTGCGCAGCACTTTTGAGCTTTCACAAGAACCAATGAGGTTTGCTCTCGTGTTACGCAGCACATTTGAGCTTCTGCAAGAACCAATGAGGTTCATTCTCGTGTTACGCAGCACATTTGAGCTTCTGCAAGAACCAATGAGGTTCATTCTTGTGTTACGCAGCGCATTTGAGCTTCAGCAAGAACCAATGAGGTTCATTCTCGTGTTATGCAGCGCATTTGAGCTTCAGTAAGAACCAATGAGGTTCATTCTCGTGTTATGCAGCACTTTTGAGCTTTCACAAGAACCAATGAGGTTTGCTCTCGTGTTACGCAACACGTTTGAGAGTCTGCAGGAACCACTGAGATTTGTTCTCGCGCGTCAAGAAGGTTCAGTTGAGCTGTTTATGTCCACTGATCAATGTTTATATGTGAATAAAAGCCTAAATTAAATCTGTTCATCATATAAAGTGATCAAGTCTCTTTAGAAAATCTGGACTAAACCACTCAATTCATATGGATTCGTTTTACGATCTCTTTATGAACTTTTTGAACCGTCAAAGTGGTAGTTGCGTAGCTGTCAATGGAGGGACAGAAATCTCTCAGATCAAAAATATCTTCATTTGTGTTTCGAAGATGAACAAAAGTCTTAGGGGTTTGGATCAACATGAGGGTGAGTAATTAATGACAGAATTTTCATTTTGGGGTGAACTATCCCTTTAAGTCCTAGATACTTTTTGTTGCTAATGTACTATTATGACTTTAAACTTAGACACTGGATGACCTTTAAGGGTCCTTGTTTGATTCTCTTCCTTCTTAGTACTAAAATGTCATTTTAAATACACTGGATCCAAATGTATTTGCATCATCAAATAGTATGACCAGAAATTAAAAATGTTATAGCTAGTGATAAATGCGTCAAGTCCCTAGTTTGGTAGAAAACCCCTCGTTGTGGATCTTTTCTCTCTTCGGTTGTGTACATTATTTTGGCGAATGTTTTAACTGCTGTCTGTCCTCTAATGTCTGCGCTGTGCTTTTTTTCCAAAGTGGGCGGCTTGAAACCGCCTGTGCTGAATAACATTGGCTGTTCCGTTTCACCCCCTCCGCGCTCAGGATCCCGGAAGTAGCCGAGTGAGATCATGGTAAGACAGACCGTAGAGCAGTTTGCGCTGCTGTGGATGTTCTTTGTGACAGTTCCGAATCATACAGCAAAAACGTATCATATCAGGCAGTCGTTTTAGAAATGATAACAAAGTCAAAGAACGTGCATTGCAGTTACCACAGCAACGTTGCTGCTGACTTTATAAATAGGCGCTCTCGAGCGCTGCACGGTTGAAGTGACACGATCGCTGATGCTCTCAAATTGTTTTTTTGTTTTTTTTTAGTTCTTTATCTTTATTTGCACTGTAGTATTCAAGCTCAGCTCAATCAAGACGCCATATAACGCTTTATGTAACTTAAGTATCAGTAAAGGGAGTTCCCTGAAAACATGATCGGATTCAGGCTATAGAGTAGAGGCAGTCGTCATAGTTGAGTTGTCTTGAAAATACAACATTGAAATTTTTAAGTCAAGAGTTTAAATGTGATTTGTGCAATTTTTTGATGATAAAATATGCCCCACCCAAGCTTAAATAAACACGAGACAACTGCATAGTAAACATATTAATAAGAATAGTTTATAAGTAAAACTCTTATATGTTAATTTACCAAATAGTGGAAATACTGTTATTATGTGGCTTTTGTTGTCAGACAAGCAATATGAGTAAAAACCGTTAACTTCCTTATAGAACTCATAATTACAACTTGTAAACTGGGAATTTTCTTAAAGCTCCTACTTGTAAAATGTGAATGCTGTACCACCTGACCACTGCAGATTCATTTAGGGGCCGTTTACCCAACACCGGTTTCAACTAAAAATTTAAAACTTTTCATGTATTTTGGGCGTTTACACGACAACAGCGTTTTGGGGTCCTGAAAACGTAAACTTTTGGAAAAAAGGATTTCTAAGAGCACGTTTTTGAAAACAATACTGTTATTGTCTCTGTGTAAACTACAAACATGTGAATTTGTGAAAATGGTGACGTCATGCCTTGTATGTGTTCAATCTATAGACGCGTAGTGTTTCTTTAAAAGTGACATCGCCACCTACTGGCGTGGCATGCATAACACAGCATTTTTAGTTGTTTTCGCGGATCTGTGGGAATGGGGATCGTTTTGACAATGTACTGTACCTAAAAAATGCAAAGGGAAAAGCATTTCCATTTTTAGTGCATAGTTGTTGTGTAAACCTACACTTAGGCGTTGATGGTGTTGCCATATAAATGCATGATTCCCAGTCCAAGGACGTGAACGGCTACGAGTAGAATGTCACGTGTTGTCATCTCGAAATTACGGTAATTACGACATGACGTGAACGCAGCACAACATTGATTGACATTGACCAATGCGTGAGTTTAGGGTGGGACTATCTTTTTGGCTAACCAATAGGGGTGTGTTTGTGAAAACGGTTGTATCTGAGTACTGAATTTGATGAAGTGCAGTCTTTAAAGTCCTCATGAAATCAAAATTGATTGTAACCTATTTACTTTGTTAGCACATATTAAAGGTCTCAGGGTGAACAATTAATCCGTGCAAGTTAATGCACAGGAAAAAAATTGTTTGTTGCGGTAATCTTTAATCAAAGTCTGAAAAGTAACTTCCGGTCTGGAAACGGCGTTCCTTCTCAGATGATGTCAGTTTGACAGCTTAAGTTTGAAAAATGCTTAACCACTCCCCTCCAACCGTTAGTCTGCTATGAGCGAGAGATGGAGAGGAGGAGCGCTGAAGTTAAACCCTGCCCTCTATTCAATACTCCGTTTCACTTGGAAATACATCACAGCACTGAAGAAAACTCACTTGCTACGTCCGGTTCACTGAGACTTTAACACAAAGAAAATGACCAGTACCTTTTCTGTTTTACTACAGATTTTTAATCAGCTGCTTCATAAATTAGACTACGCAATATTTCAGGCAAGTGAAAAAGTTCTAAATAAATCTACGATTGTCAAGCAATATACCATCTTTTTGAGTTCACACAAGTGTGCGCTTATCTAGAATGTGGCTCATCCAATCTGAATTAAGATTTGGTAGTACATACTTACAGTTATTTAAAGAATTGTTCTTTCCCCACATGTCAGAATTGGGCTATAGCTAGAGACGCAGACACTGCTAGTCAACTCAAGTGTGTGCACATTTTGTTTATTGAGTCACATGCTGTAATTAATCAAGCCATGTTGTGTCCATTTAGTTTGGAGTTGTAGATGCTCACTAAAGCGGCTGATCAGTGAAGATGTGAATAAATGGGTTTGTTTGATGTTTCTCATTTCTACTTGCTCACGCAGAGGGGGTGAAAGAGGCACAAGCAGGAAAGGGCCACTTAGGGAATCAACCGTTTCCTCAGAGTAATTGAAGCCAGAGCCTCTGTTATGATGCAGCAGCCTAAAGTTGTGATGGAATTTGTGTTTCAGAAATTCCAAATCTGCCTGTGGATTTGCTGAGAGAACTTAAAGTGAGCATAGAATTATCTCAATTTACTGTCTTAATACAGATTCCTGGTGTAGTTTTGCACTATTAGCATAACTGTGCATGCTATCCCAATGACCGTTCTTTCACGATCCAATCAATTCCTGATGGATTAAACCTAGATGTGGCCATTGCATGTTATCTTATCTCAAATCCTAATGTTGTGAATGGCGTTTCATGTTGACTTTGCAATGTAAATGTCAACAGTGATGCTTGTTTTGGAGAGTTAAAGTCATCTTTGGTTATTAGACATTTAAATGTGACTCCTCTTACCCTCAGATGGCAGGTGAGAAAAACCCTGCGTCATGTTACTTGGATGAAAGGACCTTCCGGCTTTGCTGTCAGCTCTTTCTCCAACACTCCGAGAGCATCCAGGATGGCTGGAGCTGGGAGCAGATCAAGGTGAAGTGAATGTTTGAGTAACTCCACAAAGTCTGGGCCTACTTGTTATCCTTAGAGGTTTAGAATGAAAGAAGGAACTTCTAAGGGTGACTCTCACAAAACATGTCAAGAAAGAGTTTCATTTTGAAGATGAAGAAAATTAAGCCCGTTTTTAGAATTTTCAGTATTCTCATTATTTCTCAACTCTTGTTAGGTTCTCACTGCAATTGTTAATTGTAATGCAACTTTTTTGTTTTGTTTTTAGTGTATTTGCATTAAATTACATGTATGCACTTCTCAGATACTTTTATCCAAAGCTACTTACAATAGAGGAACAAAAGCATTTTGTCACTTAATTTTTACTTAAAGAAGACCTATTATGCTTTTGTAAATTTTTTTACTTTCTTTAGTTACGAAGCACAAAGTCACTCCAAAGGGAGTTATCCTCTATATTAGTGCAAACTGTTTCTGAACCTTGATTGTTCAAAAACAGTTCAAACTTGATTTTGAACAAAACGGGCTTTTTTCAAAAGCCTTGATTATAGAGTTGATTTGTCCCTCCGGAAGCGAACACGTCACAATATTCCTCATTTAAATAATTCCCACCCAAGGCATATGCAAAAAAAGGGGCTAGGCCTGGGTGAGTTAGTTAGTAGTGTGTTGAAACACGCAGTTATGGTAAGGGGGCGTGGCATTTCCAAAACACACTGAAAGCGGTTGACCAATCAGAACACACTGTGCTTTTTGGAAGGAGGTAGCCTGACAAGCCAGACCCACATCACTTGAGATGTTGGGTCTGGGAACACACCATTGGCAGGGATCAATCCGAGGGGCGGGATAAATGGTTGTCTTTCAAATTCCCTCTGCACGCAATAGGATAGCACTACAACCAACCAGAGCAACGAAGAAGGTGAAGCCGAGCTAGTTGATAGATTAAACTTTTACCGTATCCGGTCGGCAAAAACATCTTTTTTTTTCGCCGTTCTTTGATCTTTTCTCAAAGAAAAGCTTAACTCCAGGTCTTCCAGAGTTGCGGCCAAAGCCGATTCGAAAGACCGCTGTTCACCAGTTTCGGAGCAGCTCTGCCGTCATTATGTTAAGCCTGCCCACCGACTCTATACACAATGTGATTGGTTTGACTAGAGTTTGGTTTTTCAGGCTCGTAAGCCAACGGAGAGATGCTAGACGCCCTGGCTGCAAATTACATTTGCTTCTGCTAGGGTGTGTCTAGATTTCTAGGCTAGGAAGGAGGTGGACCGGAAAATAAAAATAGCGCTACTGACAGACTAGGAAAAGAGGTGCTGCCTGCAACAATGTCAAATACACTCACCTAAAGAATTATTAGGAACACCATACTAATACTGTGTTTGACCCCCTTTGGCTTCAGAACTGCCTTAATTCTATGTGGCATTGATTCAACAAGGTGCTGAAAGCATTCTTTAGAAATGTTGGCCCATATTGATAGGATAGCATCTTGCAGTTGATGGAGATTTGTGGGATGCACATCCAGGGCACGAAGCTCTCGTTCCACCACACCCCACAGATGCTCTATTGGGTTGAGATCTGGTGACTGTGGGGGCAATCTTAGTACAGTGAACTCATTGTCATGTTCAAGAAACCAATTTGAAATGATTCGAGCTTTGTGACATGGTGCATTATCCTGCTGGAAGTAGCCATCAGAGAATGGGTACATGGTGGTCATAAAGGGATGGACATGGTCAGAAACAATGCTCAGGTAGGCCATGGCATTTAAACGATGCCCAGTTGGCACTAAGGGGCCTAAAGTGTGCCAAGAAAACATCCCCCACACCATTACACCACCACCACCAGCCTGCACAGTGGTAACAAGGCTTGATGGATCCATGTTCTCATTCTGTTTATGCCAAATTCTGAATCAACCATCTGAATGTCTTAACAGAAATCGAGACTCATCAGACCAGGCAACATTTTTCCAGTCTTCAACTGTCCAATTTTGGTGAGCTTGTGCAAATTGTAGCCTCTTTTTTCCTATTTGTAGTGGAGATGAGTGGTACCCGGTGGGGTCTTCTGCTGTTGTAGCCCATCCACCTCAAGGTTGTGCGTGTTGTGGCTTCACAAATGCTTTGCTGCATACCTCAGTTGTAACGAGTGGTTATTTCAGTCAAAGTTGCTCTTCTATCAGCTTGAATCAGTCGGCCCATTCTCCTCTGACCTCTAGCATCAACAAGGCATTTTCACCCACAGGACTGCCGCATACTGGATGTTTTTCCCTTTTCACACCATTCTTTGTAAACCCTAGAAATGGTTGTGTGTGAAAATCCCAGTAACTGAGCAGATTGTGAAATACTCAGACCGGCCCGTCTGGCACCAACAACCATGCCACGCTCAAAATTGCTTAAATCACCTTTCTTTCCCATTCTGACATTCAGTTTGGAGTTCAGGAGATTGTCTTGACCAGGACCACACCCCTAAAATTTGAAGCGACTGCCATGTGATTGGTTGATTAGATAATTGCATTAATGAGAAATTGAACAGGTGTTCCTAATAATCCTTTAGGTTAGTGTATTTGTGAAAAATAATGTATTTCTGTTCTAGTAAACCCCAAAAAACAAAATCAAGACTTTGTAAATGGCATAATATGGCCTCTTTAAAAAGTGCTTTAAAATCTAGTGCTACTATGCTACAAATGCTACCAGGACATACCATGCTACCAAGACATTTTGTTTATAGATTTTAGTCTACAGATGTTTTGTACTGTCAAATCGATTATCGCGATTAATCGCATCCAAAATAAAAGTTAATGTTTACATAATGTGTGTGTACTGTGTATAATTATGTATGTATAAATACACAATCATTCATGCATATATTTAAGAAACATTTGCTTGTATATACTTCATATATATATGAAGTATATACGAGCAAATGTTTCTTAAATATATACATGAATGATTGTGTATTTATACATACATAATTTATACACAGTACACACACATACAAACACGATTCCAAAAAAGTTGGGACACTGTACAAATTGTGAATAAAAACAGAATGCAATGATGTGGAAGTTTCAAATTTCAGTATTTTATTCAGAATACAACATGGATGACATATCAAATGTTTAAACTGAGAAAATTTATCATTTTAAGGGGAAAATAAGTTGATTTTAAATTTCATGGCATCAACACATCTCAAAAAAGTTGGGACAAGGCCATGTTTCCCACTGTGTGGCATCCCCTCTTCTTTTGATAACAGTCTGCAAACGTCTGGGGACTGAGGAGACAAGTTGCTCAAGTTTAGGAATAGGAATGTTGTCCCATTCTTGTCTAATACAGGCTTCTAGTTGCTCAACTGTCTTAGGTCTTCTTTGTCGCATCTTCCTCTTTATGATGCGCCAAATGTTTTCTATGGGTGAAAGATCTGGACTGCAGGCTGGTCATTTCAGTACCCGGATCCTTCTTCTACGCAGCCATGATGTTGTAATTGATGCAGTATGTGGTCTGGCATTGTCATGTTGGAAAATGCAAGGTCTTCCTGAAAGAGACGACGCCTGGATGGGAGCATATGTTGTTCTAGAACTTGGATTTACCTTTCAGCATTGATGGTGCCTTTCCAGATGTGTAAGCTGCCCATGCCACACGCACTCATGCAACCCCATCCCATCAGAGATGCAGGCTTCTGAACTGAGCGCTGAGAACAACTTGGGTTGTCCTTGTCCTCTTTAGTCCGGATGACATGGCATCCCAGTTTTCCAAAAAAACTTCAAATTTTGATTGGTCTGACCACAGAACAGTTTTCCACTTTGCCACAGTCCATTTTAAATGAGCCTTGGCCCAGAGAAAACGCCTGCGCTTCTGGATCATGTTTAGATATGGCTTCTTTTTTGACCTATAGAGTTTTAGCCGGCAACGGCGAATGGCACGGTGGATTGTGTTCACCGACAATGTTTTCTGGAAGTATTCCTGAGCCCATGTTGTGATTTCCATTACAGTAGCATTCCTGTATGTGATGCAGTGCCGTCTAAGGGCCCGAAGATCACGGGCATCCAGTATGGTTTTCCGGCCTTGACCCTTACACACAGAGATTGTTCCAGATTCTCTGAATCTTTGGATGATATTATGCACTGTAGATGATGATGATAACTTCAAACTCTTTGCAATTTTTCTCTGAGAAACTCCTTTCTGATATTGCTCCAGTATTTTTGGCCGCAGCATTGGGGGAATTGGTGATCCTCTGCCCATCTTGACTTCTGAGAGACACTGCCACTCTGAGAGGCTCTTTTTATACCCAATCATGTTGCCAATTGACCTAATAAGTTGTAAATTGGTCCTCGAGCTGTTCCTTATATGTACATTTAACTTTTCCGGCCTCTTATTGCTACCTGTCCCAACTTTTTGTGTAGCTCTCATGAAATCCAAAATGAGCCAATATTTGGCATGACATTTCAAAATGTCTCACTTTCAACATTTGATATGTTATCTTTATTCTATTGTGAATAAAATATAAGTTTATGAGATTTGTAAATTATTGCATTCCTTTTTTATTCACAATTTGTACAGTGTCCCAACTTTTTTGTAATCGGGTTTGTATATTATGTAAACATTAACTTATTTTGGATGCAATTAATTGTGATTAATCGATTGAAAGCATTATTATATTCATTAAATTTTTGGCTGAAGTATGTCCCAGATACAGTATGTTCTTGACAGGTTTTCTGAGATTCATTAGGTGTTTCTTTTACATGCCAGTGTTTTATGGTAATCTGGTGTTGGTTGTGACTTGACTTTGTTCCAGGGCTTTGATGAAGGCTTCATGAAGAAGACTGTTCTCATCCCTGTAAAATCAAGCGTGTTGCACAAACAACATGAGTGTTTCATGCAGGCGGAAAACATGGACCTTCTGACAGATGACATTCAGGTAAGACAAGTATCACTATTAATATTGCTCATACTTAGGATTAGTGATCTGAACAACCCCTAACACCAAGTACTTGCCTTCGACAAGTAAGTCATTTCGTTTGATCCATTTTGGTCATATAAGCGTACCGTCTCTGAACCAGGGGTGGTTCTTGGGTGGAATAAGCTAGTCCATTTGTAAACGCTCACAAAATGGGCCACCAAAAACGAAGACTGACCTAAGTGTTTCCCCACATACTGAATCAATTACCTGAAGGAAACACTTTAACTAAATCCTTGCTTTATAACCGTGCCGGGTTTAGTTTTGGAAAAACTTGCTAATGTTGGCATACTCTTTTATATGACTGTTAAGATGTTTATGCTCTTTTGTCCATCTGGGTGTTTTACACACACAATCGTTTAGCTTTGTCTGCACACTACATGCATTTCCATTTGGGGAAAAAATGTTTGTGAGTGACATCTTTAAACTTTAAAGAGTATGCTTGATTTAAAAAAAAAAAAAAAAAAAAAAACAACAATCTTTGAAGGTAGTATCAGCAAAATATTTTGATTGGTATGTCTAAATGATCTCCTCCAAAATGGGGGTTGTGCCTTGTGGTTGATTTTTCTTTACCTCCACTCTCAGCCCATTTCATTAGTAAACCCTTCCGGCTGATTGCAAATGACTCGACTTCTTGCATATTTACATTCAGCTCACACACACTAGGGAAGACTCGACACCGTCTCCTTTCATTTTGCCATATTTCAGTGCCATTGGAGAAAGCAGTTTTTGTTTTTATGAAGTAAATGATTATAATGCAATCCATCCGATATTCTGTGGTTATAGGGCTGGTCAGTCGCACTAATTATTTTATGATATTCACTATTATATCTTACAGTATTTGCTGTGCAATAGCATTTCTTTATTCAGAGTAACTATCATCTGCAAAGGTAGCCAAATCGCTTAATATAATAAATTCACATAACTGGTGAAATTAAAAGCTCCTTAATATCATTTATATATATATATATATATATATATGTCAAAATCTGCTAAGGGGTAATTAAATGTAAATCATGTAAAAATTTACTTTTATTTTCTTTTATTGGAAAATTAAACATTTTATCAAACTTTGATAATTGTCTTAATCTTTTAAACAATAGAGAAGATGGTATTCAAACTAAATTTAAAGAGTATAAAATCATAAATATAGTATATATATATATATATATATATATATATACACTCCTATGAGCATATGCGAGTCAAATTGGGCAGCGTGGGTATAAATACGGAAGTGGAATACTGCATCCTCGCTTTTCCAACTGAGGAACCAAAGTGACTCGGTCCTTCAGTGGAAGCACAGCACCTGTCGACGGGACGTACGTCTCCGTTCCCTCCTTCAGGGAATGAGGGTTACATACGTAACCGAGACGTTCCCTTTCAGACGGTCACATTCGACGTACGTCGGAACTGACTGATGAATTGGGGATCCTACCAACACGCCAGGGATGCTGGCCCTTCCACCACCTTGTTTGAGCTCGCTGGGGAGCCCCTATGTTGGGGTGGAAGGTAGGGCTCCAAACCGGGAAGGTCCGTCACAGCTGTTTTCCTGCAAGACCCACTCAGAGTGAATATTGGATAACGCTGGGAAAGCGTGCCCATCTTGGAGATGGAAGGCTGTGGAGCCACGTCCTTCAATAGAAAGAGAGGTGGCAGAATACACATAGGGACTAGTCTGTCAGGGTAGTGCTACCTATGGCGGTCCCTGGGGTGGATCCAACCTGATCCCAGTGGGGAAAGAACACCCCAGGGATGACAGAGCGGGCTCTGTCAAGGGGAAGACACGGGGCTAGCCAAGTAGGGTAGCTGGTACCGTGGAGAATACACATATGGGGTCGCCGTTAGGGAACCACAACATATGGACACCCAGCCTACACACACGTTCCACAAGCATGCAGGTGTAGGCCTGGCGTCAGATGGCCGCCACATCTGACACCGAAGGGGTGACGGAGGAGCTTGACAGGGTACGTCATTGCTGGGGAACACAACTGGAGAAGAATAGACGCACGTATCGCTTACCGGCCGCTGGTGGCGAGTATGCGGGAAGAAACCGGCTCTACACAGAGGCTATAAAATCTAGCAAACGTGTTAGGTGTCGCCCAGCCTGCAGCTCTACAGATGTCTGCCAGCGAGGCACCTTGAGCCAGCGCCCAGGACGAAGCGACACTCCTAGTTGAGTGTGCTCGGACCCCGAATGGGCAAGGCATGTCTTGCGATTGGTACGCTAAGACAATAGCATCCACTATCAAATCATATCACCTTTATTTATATAGCGCTTTTAACAAGTCCAATTGTTTCAAAGCAGCTTCACATTGTTAACAGGAAAATAATGCAACAGAATTTGTACAGCCGTTCAGGTGAAACGGTGATGTTATCCAGCTAATTTCAAGTATCATATAGTGTCAATGCGGGCAGATCGGTAATATAGGTGAAATGTAGGTGTCCCCAACTGAGCAAGCCAAAAGCCAGAGGCAACGGTGGCAAGGAACCAAAACTCCTTCAGGGTCAGAAACTATCCAGTGGGCTAACCTCTGCTTGGCTAATGCAGTCAGGGGAGCCATCTTGATGGACAGTATTTTCAACTCTACTGACTGCAGTGTCTCGAAAGAAGGACTCTGAAGTGCCTTGAGCACAAGAGTTAAATCCCAAGAGGGTATGGAGTTCGGGCAAGGAGGATTTAGCCTCCTTGCGGCTCTAAGGAACCTGACGATTAGAGTGTGCCTTCCGACAGACTTACCCTCGACTGCATCGTGGTAACCCGCTATAGCTGCGTCATACACTTTAAGGGTGGAGGGAGACAGCCTTCGTTCCAACCTTTCTTGCAGGAAGGAAAGCACGATACCAATACCAAGCACCGAACACCTTCGGGGGTCTTCTTGGCGGGAAGAACACCACTCAACGAACAGGTTCCACTTCAACGCATAGAGGCGACTCATAGAGGGGGCTCTAGCAGAAGTGATGGTGTCTACCACTGTTTGCGGCAGGCCACTTAGAACCTCCGCGTCCCATCCAGGGACCAGACATGGAGTTTCCAGAGGTCTGGACGTGGGTGCCACAGGGTGCCCTGTCCCTGAGAAAGAAGGTCCTTCCTCAGGGGAATAGGCCAGGGAGGGGCTGTCACGAGGAGAGTTAGTTCGGAGAACCAGGTCCGGTTGGGCCAGTTGGGGCGCAACTAGCAAGACCTGCTCCTTGTCCTCCTTGATCTTGCGCAGTGTCTGTGCTAGAAGGCTCACTGGGGGAAACGCATACTTGCATAGGTCCCGGGGCCAGCTGTGTGCCAATGCATCCATGCCGAGGGTGCCCTCGGTCAGGGAATAGTACAACTGGCAATGGGTCGAGTCCGGAGAGGCAAACAGGTCTACCTGCGCGGCTCCGAAAAGGTCCCATATCAGCTGGACGCTCCGGGGGTGGAGTCTCCACTCTCTCGGAAGTGCTGACTGACGAGAGAGCTTGTCGGCTGTCAGGTTTAGTGCACCAGGGATGTGGATGGCTCGAAGCGACCTCAGATGCTTCTGACTCCACAGGAGGAGATGGCGGGTGAGTTGCAGAATGCGACGGGAGCGTAGACCACCCTGATGGTTGATATACGCAACGGCCGCAGTGCTGTCCGAATGGACCAGAACGTGCTTGCCCTGCAGCCCTGCTTTTTGAGGCGGCCCAGGGCGAGATGAACTGCTAGCAACTCCAGGCAATTGATATGCCAATGCAACTGGGGCCCCATCCACAGACCCGAGATTGCATGCCCGTTGTACGTGGCCCCCCCAGCCAGTGGATGAGGTATCCGTGGAGACAACAGCATGCCTGGACACTTGTTCTAAGGGCACTCCCACCCATAGAAACGAAGGGTCTAACCACGGGCTGAGGGTTTGGCGACAGTACGGAGTAACTGAGACCCGGCACTTGCCGCTCTGCCACGCCCATCTCGGAACTTGGTTGTGAAGCCAGCATTGAAGCGGTCTCATATGAAACAATCCGAGCGGTGTTACCGCGGCTGCAGATGCCATATGCCCCAGGAGCCTCTGAAATGATTTCAGTGGGACCGCCGTCCTGCCCTTGAATGTATTCAAGCAGTTCAACACTGACTGGACCCGCTCCTCCGTGAGGCACACAGTCTGACCGACCAAGTCCAGCTCCATGCCGAAATAAGAGATACTCTGCGTGGGACAGAGTTTGCTCTTCTTTTGGTTGACCACCTCCCTCAAGATTCAAGATTCAAGAGTTTTATTTGTCACATACACAGTTATATACAGAATATACAACCGGCAGTGAAATGTAAACGCTCCGCTCCATGGACAGTGCAAAATTCACAGTTAAAAACACGAGGAAATTATAATAGAAATAGAATAAAAAAGTACTAATATATATGTATAATATATATCTGTAGAATTATAAATAATCAAGTCAAGTAGAAGAAAAAAGTAAAAAAATAAAGAAGTGGAATAAAATAAGTGAAGTAAACTGTGCAGTGAGTAAACTGTAGACTTATAAATATGTGGTTAACAAATGTATAAAGAGTATAATGTGCAAACAGGTTTATAACAGGTTGTTACACAGTAACAACGAGAACAGAACAGAAAGTGCAGTGCAATGTCAGTGTATCGATGTTTATCCTGAAGTGAAGTCACGTGATGTTAAGTGACTGAGTTCAGGAGTCTGATGGCCTGGGGGAAGAAGCTCCTCCTGAGTCTCTGTTTTGGCCATCAGGCTTCGGAAGCACTTACCAGATGGCAGCAGCGTGAAATGAGGGTTTGCAGGGTGATTAGAGTCCTTGATGATCTTAGTAGCTCTACCTTTGCAGCATTTGGTGTAGACGTCCTGCAGAGACGGGAGAGCTGACCCTGAGATATGCTCGGATAAGCGCACGACTCTTTGCAGGGCTTTGCAGTCATGACCGGTGCTGTTCCCATACCACGCTGTGATGCATTTAATACACTTTCTATTGCCCCTAAATAGAAAGTTTTCAGGATAGCTGGTGAAACTCTGAATTTCCTCAGCTGGCGCAGGTGGTACAGTCTTTGCCTGGCTTTTTTCACCTGTGTCTGAATGTGAGCAGTCCAGGTCAGGTCCTCGGAGATGTTTACACCCAGGTACTTGAAGCTGCTCACTCTCTCTACTGGTGACCCACTGATCATGAGGGGGAGTATGTCCGTTGCTGTCTCTTCCTGAAGTCCACAATCCTCCGAGCAGCCCCTTCCGTCCCTGGGCCACCCGTCTCAGGGCCGCTTGCTCTTGCGCATTTCTCAGGGCCATTTCTTGCCCGGTGGAGGCTGCTGCTTGGGCTGGGCAGGGGCGGAGCCGGACACAGGGGGACGCCCTCGGGTTTGTACACATGTGTATGTGTGTGTATATACATGTATACCATACAAATAATGTGTTTGACCCCCTTTCGCCTTCAGAACTGCCTTAATTCTACGTGGCATTGATTCAACAAGGTGCTGAAAGCATTCTTTAGAAATGTTGGCCCATATTGATAGGATGGCATCTTGCAGTTGATGGAGATTTGTGGGATGCACATCCAGGGCACGAAGCTCCCGTTCCACCACATCCAAAAGATGCTGTATTGTGTTGAGATCTGGTGACTGTGGGGGCCATTTTAGTATAGTGAACTCATTGTCATGTTCAAGAAACCAATTTGAAATGATTCGAGCTTTGTGACATGGTGCATTATCCTGCTGGAAGTAGCCATCAGAGAATGGGTACATGGTGGTCATAAAGGGATGGACATGGTCAGAAACAATGCTCAGGTAGGCCATGGCATTTAAACGATGCCCAATTGGCACTAAGGGGCCTAAAGTGTGCCAAGAAAACATCCCCCACACCATTACACCACCACCACCAGCCTGCACAGTGGTAACAAGGCATGATGGATCCATGTTCTCATTCTGTTTACGCCAAATTCTGACTCTACCATCTGAATGTCTCAACAGAAATCGAGACTCATCAGACCAGGCAACATTTTTCCAGTCTTCAACTGTCCAATTTTGGTGAGCTTGTGCAAATTGTAGCCTCTTTTTCCTATTTGTAGTTCTGCTGTTGTAGCCCATCCGCCTCAAGGTTGTGCGTGTTGTGGCTTCACAAATGCTTTGCTGCATACCTCAGTTGTAACGAGTGGTTATTTCAGTCAAAGTTGCTCTTCTATCAGCTTGAATCAGTCGGCCCATTGTCCTCTGACCTCTAGCATCAACAAGGCATTTTCACCCACAGGACTGCCGCATACTGGATGTTTTTCCCTTTTCACACCATTCTTTGTAAACCCTAGAAATAGTTGTGCATGAAAATCCCAGTAACTGAGCAGATCGTGAAATACTCAGGCCGGCCCGTCTGGCACCAACAACCATGCCACACTCAAAATTGCTTAAATCACCTTTCTTTCCCATTCTGACATTCAGTTTGGAGTTCAGGAGATTGTCTTGACCAGGACCACACCCCTAAATGCATTGAAGCAACTGCCATGTGATTGGTTGATTAGATAATTGCATTAATGAGAAATTGAACAGGTGTTCCTAATAATCCTTTAGGTGAGTGTGTGTGTGTGTGTGTGTGTGTGTGTGTGTGTGTGTGTGTGTGTGTGTGTGTGTGTGTGTGTGTGTGTGTGTGTAATTAATATATATATACATGCAAATATTTCTTAAATACATGGAGTGTGTGTTTTTTTTTTTTATATATATACACAGTACACACACATATATTATTATTTTGGATGCGATTAATCGATTGCCCTGCACTAGTTTTTAGGTCTAATATTCCATAATATTCCGATAGCCAGCCACAGTTTTTGACGGATATGATAACGTGCGTAAGGGTTGAACTACGTTGGATTTTTGGGTAATTATAAAACGACATTCAAAATGCTTTTTGTGTAGTTCATTATACTTATTTTACAAACTGAAGTTTATTTTGCAAATTACATGTTACTCAGAGACCTGTTTGGCTTGTTAAAAATGTTACATTAGCTGCCACAAATTCTTTTTCTTTTCTTTTTTACCGGAGGAGTGGTTTTGATGCTCAAAGTTTTTATTGTCTCTTATAACAAAAATCTTTTATTTAAACCCATGAAAATGCAGATCCTGTTGTAAATAATAGTGAAAAAATCCCTTTTTCTTCATTGTTAGTATATTTTGACTTTCACATTATATAAACAAAATCACTGAGGATATATAATAATTACATATATTGTGCCTTTTTATCGTGACTTAAGCACATTTCTCTGCACATGCTCATTACTGTAATGCAAAAATAAATTTTATATTATTTAAATTGTCAAGTATTGATATATCATGTTGTAGTAGTCTATGTTGTAAATTTTAAGTACAGAAAACAACTTGACAGAAAAATGTCCCAATGCATTATAGTAATAAGAATTTTGAAGGAAAATGAGCTTAAATCTCAACAGGAAATCTTGATAGTACTAAAAATATGCTTTGTTTTTATGTAATTCTTTACACTCTAAAAATAAAGGTTCTTTATTGTCATCAGTGGTTCCGTGAAGAACCTTTAACATCCACAGACCCTTTCCATTTCTACAAAATGTTCTTCACACTAAAAAAAAAAAAAAAGGTTATTTTTAGAACGTTCACTGAAATGTTCTTTGGGAAAATGGTGTTTCTATGGCGTCACTGTGAAAACACCCTTTTGGAACCTTTATTTTTAAGAGTGTATGCTAGATTTATCCATTGCTGATAAATTACTGATACACCGAAGCAAAAAGACCAGCATTGTCTATAGTGATACCAACTCAACATCAGCATCTCCTTTGTTCACTCCCCTGAAGTCTCATGCGCAGTCGTGCCACAGCGCACGTCACCTGACATGCCCTGCATAAAAGAACATTTAGAAAACTTGACCTTGGTAAAGACTGTTCGGCAGCAAGCAGTAGCTTGCAGGCTACAAGAAAGTCTCTTTTTTTCTATTGTTCATGAAAGGAAGAAAAAAAAAAAAAGCCAGAAAGATCTGTGGAAGATTAGGGTAACCAGGACTGCTTTTTTTCTTTTTTGTGGCATCCTGTTTTGAGTGGTGGAATTCTTTTAGGGAGTGAATAAATGCCTCACTCAACAAAAATCTATCAGGGTTAACCCTTTCAGTGACACACACCTGATTTCTGTGGAGCTTTGCTCAATGTTACTCTTTGTCTATGAGCACCTGTACATGAAGAGGCCAATAAACAAGAATAATCGTCCTTCAGTATGTTTGTAGACAGCAGAATATGCCTCTCTCTCTCTCTCTCTCTCTCTCTCTCTCTCTCTCTCTCTCTCTCTCTCTCTCTCTCTCTCTCTGTGTGTGTGTGCGTGTATAATACTATATAAATAATATACACATTTACATTTACACACAGTACTGGTCCAAAGTTTGTAAACATTGCTATTTTTAATGTTTTTGAAAGAAATCTCTTATGCTCATCAAGCCTGCATTTATTTGATCAAAAATACAGAAAAAACAGTAATACTGTGAAATATTTTAATATATTTTTAAAATATAATTTAATTCTGTGATGCAAAGCTGAAATTTCATCAGCCATTACTTCAGTCTTCAGTGTCACATGATCCTTCAGAAATCATTCCAATATGCTGATTTATTGCCAATGTTGAAAACAGTTGTGTTGCTTAGTATTTTTTATAACCTGTGATACTTTTTTTTTAGCATTCATTGATGAATAAAAAGTAAAAAAAAAAAAAAACAGCATTTATTTAAAACAAATCTTTTGTAACAATACACTACCGTTCAAAAGTTTGGGGTCAGTAGTTTTTTTTTTTTTTTTTAAAGGAATTAATACTTTTATTCAGCAAGGATGTGATAAATTGATAAAAAGAGATAGATTTATATTGTTAGAAAATATTTCTATTTAAAAAAATAATAATAATTATATATATATATATATTACACTCACCTAAAGGATTATTGGGAACACTATACTAATACTGTGTTTGACCCCCTTTCGCCTTCAGAACTGGCTTAATTCTACGTGGCATTGATTCAACAAGGTGCTGAAAGCATTCTTTAGAAATGTTGGCCCATATTGATAGGATAGCATCTTACAGTTGATGGAGATTTGTGGGATGCACATCCAGGGCACGGCTCCTGTTCCACCACATCCCAAAGATGCTCTATTGGGTTGAGATCTGGTGACTGTGGGGGCCATTTTAGTACAGTGAACTCATTGTCATGTTCAAGAAACCAATTTGAAATGATTCGAGCTTTGTGACATGGTGCATTATCCTGCTGGAAGTAGCCATCAGAGAATGGGTACATGGTGGTCATAAAGGGATGGACATGGTCAGAAACAATGCTCAGGTAGGCCATGGCATTTAAACGATGCCCAATTGGCACTAAGGGGCCTAAAGTGTGCCAAGAAAACATCCCCCACACCATTACACCACCACCACCAGCCTGCACAGTGGTAACAAGGCATGATGGATCCATGTTCTCATTCTGTTTACGCCAAATTCTGACTCTACCATCTGAATGTCTCAACAGAAATCGAGACTCATCAGACCAGGCAACATTTTTCCAGAATTGTAGCCTCTTTTTCCTATTTGTAGTTCTGCTGTTGTAGCCCATCCGCCTCAAGGTTGTGCGTGTTGTGGCTTCACAAATGCTTTGCTGCATACCTCAGTTGTAACGAGTGGTTATTTCAGTCAAAGTTGCTCTTCTATCAGCTTGAATCAGTCGGCCCATTCTCCTCTGACCTCTAGCATCAACAAGGCATTTTCGCCCACAGGACTGCCGCATACTGGATGTTTTTCCCTTTTCACACCATTCTTTGTAAACCCTAGAAATGGTTGTGCATGAAAATCCCAGTAACTGAGCAGATTGTGAAATACTCAGACCAGTCCGTCTGGCACCAACAACCATGCCACGCTCAAAATTGCTTAAATCACCTTTCTTTCCCATTCTGACATTCAGTTTGGAGTTCAGGAGATTGTCTTGACCAGGACCACACCCCTAAATGCATTGAAGCAACTGCCATGTGATTGGTTGATTAGATAATTGCATTAATGAGAAATTGAACAGGTGTTCCTAATAAATAAATAAATAAACAAACAAACAAACAAACAAACAAACAACTGTTTCCAACATTGATAATAAATCAGCATATTAGAATGATTTCTGAAGGATCATGTGACAGTGAAGACTCGAGTAATGGCTGATGAAAATTGAGCTTTGCATCAAAGAAATTAATTACATTTCAAAGAACAGTATATTCAAATAGCCATTGTTTTAAATTGTAATTATATTATTGTAATTATTATTCTATTGTAATTATTTTATATCTTTTTTATTTATGTATGTATGTATGTATGTATATATATATAAAGGGGTGGTAACGGTACACAAAAGTGACGGTTCGGTACATACCTCGGTTTTGAAGTCACGGTTCGGTACGGGTTCGTTACAGCAGTTTTACAAAGTTGCTTTTTATTTATTTTTATTCAACAGTGGATTACTGAAAAAATTGTGTCTGTCCTTAAATGAATTCAATTATAACTAAAAGTTTCTTAAAGATAATGCTGTAAACTATATAGTGAGCCTTTAATATTAAAGGACAGAGCCCAATCTATTAGCCTAAATTCAGTTGCTATTTATTTTTAGATAAAAATATATTTAATAATCAACACTCATAAGCTTCACATGAGGCAGTTTTTGCATTTAACTTCTAAATCTAATTTTTATATATATATATATATATATATATATATATATATATATATATATATATATATATATATATATATATGCATTTATATCGTTGTTGAAAAAATATAATCATTTATACACAGTAGCTGTCATTTTTATGACACAGGTTTATTTAAACATGCATTAAATAAGACATCACTAACAGGTTAAGTAGAATATAATTAATATGTATGCTAATATAGTTCATATATTTAGTGAGAGTTTGTTTCTCTAGCTCCGAGTCGAGCTGTGGACACTGAATGACTTCTGAGGTAAATGTGATGCTACGTGAGATTGTTCTCAAGCGGTTTTATTGTATTTCCGCGGTTGAAACACTGATTGAGCGATTGCATGACATATGATACGTTTCAGTAAGTTGTAAAGTATCCTCAGCATACTTTCAGATGTTGATTCATGTTTATTCCTTGACTAGGAAGAGATGATCGCGTTCACTCGTGCTCCGCGCTGCCGCTTGAACTGACGCACATATACAGTGAGTGATCTGTGTCACGTCACATTAAAGAGAGTCAAAACGGCATTTATCGTTTGAATTTTGTGATAAAATGGACAGAATACTTAATATGTTTGTGTGGGAACTCGGATTGAAGTGTGTTCCACTCATGCACCGAACCAAAACCCTGTACCGAAACGGTTCGGATATAATACATATATATATATATATATATATATATATATATATATATATATATATATATATATATATATATATATATATATATATATATATATATATATATATATATATATGCATGCATTTTATTATTTGCTATATAACCACATTTAAGGAGGGAATCTTTATTTGTTCCTCAAGAGATGCACCCAGAAGCAAAAGGTATTTTAATCCTTTAAGTGCGAAGAATGTAAATGGAATTACTAGGATAATTAAACCCGTAATTAGGGCTTATTTAGGTTAATGAAAGAGCCCATCCTTCATCATCCTCTGAAATTACCCAGCCAAACACTGGTATTCAGGTAAGAAAGGGGAACATCTTCTACCCTGCTATTGCGCGTCCAGTATTGATCTTCCTTTTGACAGTGAAAAACGGAGCATGTATAAAGTGTATACCTGAGCTCATGACTCTGTTAGATCCTCTTTAGATGATGCTATTTACAGCGTCTGCTGCAGCGTGCCACGCAGCCCTTTGCTTTCCTTGTGTGTTTGTGGAGTTAAACAGGTGTCGCCGTTTAGCGATTGCACCGTTACATCTGTACACCTGCTTGAATGTAAACACGGCAGCATTTGAATGACAACAAACCGTGGCGGATGCCAGTTGTTGTTGCTAGAAACACGTTTCAAAGTTAATAAACGCCCCTTTTTAAACTTGACCTTTTGAAAATTTTAAGCGTGTTCTGCAGGCGCACGTACACAGCAGCTGAACTTTTGTCCTTTATTTGAATTCCAAATGCAGTCGAAGAGTCAGTTATGCAAAGGTTGAATGAGAGCTGTGAATATTCGTTTTGCTAAACGAGTTCCTGCCTGAAATTTAATGCGTTTTCTGCTAGCATATTTGAGCTCTCTTTTAACTCATCATATCACACCTAATTTTACACCCTCTAGGTGAGATATTTTACCTTTCAATGCTGGTACTGTTTGGAAAAAGCATGACGTTATTGTTTATTTGACCTGCCTTCCCTCTTTCCAAACTCTTTTATTCCTGACAGACGTCGGATGTGAAACAGTAGTATTGTGTCTCTCAAGACTGCACTTGTATGGGAGGGAGCAGATGCTATCAGTAAAGGCATGGATGCGTGAAGAATCCTTGAGCCTGCATTGAACTTGCCAGGGATACAGCCACCGCCTCTGGTGATCCGACTTGTCACTCAGACACTTTCGCTAATTAAACCTGCACATATCAGTGTGGACAACAAAGGCCATGTGATCGAAATCACATCGCAGTTGCCATTTAGAAGTGCTCAAAGACACTTTATTATAAATTATTTATATTACAATCAAGCTATAGACTACAAGCTAATAACCATTAGCTAACTACATAGAAGGGTGAAATATCTTGTAAATGTATGTATACACTGATCAGGTATAACATTATGACCACTGACAGGTGAAGTGAGTAACACTGATTATCTCTTCATCACGGCACCTGTTAGTGGGTGGGATATATTAAGCAGCAAGTGAACATTTTGTCCTCAAAGTTGATGTGTTAGAAGCAGGAAAAATGGGCAAGAGTAAGGATTTGAGCGAGTTTGACAAGGGCCAAATTGTGATGGCTAGATGACTTGTGGGATCTTCCCGGTCTATCAGAAGTGGTCCATGGGCGGCCAAGGCTCATTGATGCACGTGGGGAACGAAGGCTGACCCGTGTGGTCCGGTCAAACAGACAAGCTACTGTAGCTCAAATTGCTCAAGAAGTTAATGCTGGTTTTGATAGAAAGGTGTCAGAATATACAGTGCATCACAGTTTGTTGTGTATGGGGCTGCATAGCCGCAGACCAGTCAGGGTGCCCATACTGACCCCTGTCCACCGCCGAAAGCATCAACAGTGGGCACGTGTCAGGACCACGGAGCAATGGAAGAAGGTGGCCTGGTCTGATGAATCACGTTTTCTTTTACATCACGTGGATGGCCGGGTACGTGTGAGTGGCTTCCCTGGGGAACACATGGCACCAGGATGCACTAGGCAGTGTGATGCTTTGGGCAATGTTCTGCTGGGAAACCTTGGGTCCTACCATCCATGTGGCTGTTACTTTGACACATACCACCTACCTAAGCATTGTTGCAGACCATGTACACCCTTTCATGGAAATGGTATTCCCTGGTGGCTGTGGTCAGCAGGATAATGTGCCCTGCCACAAAGCAAAATGGCTCAGGAACGATTTGAGGAGCACAACGAAGAGTTTGAGGTGTTGACTTGGCCTCCAAATTCCCCAGATCTCAATCCAATCGAGCATCTGTGGGATGTGCTGAACATGGAGGCCCCACCTCGCAACTTACAGGACTTAAAGGATGTGCTGCTAACATCTTAACACCTTCAGGGGTCTAGTGGAGTCCATGCCTCGACGGGTCAGGGCTGTTTTGGCAGCCAAAGGGGGACCAGCACAATAGTAAGCCTTATATAATTTATGCCTGATTATTATTATTATTATTATTATTATTATTATTATTTGTATTGATGATGATAATGATGATAATAATATAAATTTTATATACATTTATACACTCACCTAAAGGATTATTAGGAACACCATACTAATACTGTGTTTGACCCCCTTTCGCCTTCAGAACTGCCTTAATTCTACGTGGCATTGATTCAACAAGGTGCTGAAAGCATTCTTTAGAAATCTTTTTTTTATATTTTTATAACAATAATAATACAATAATATAACTATCAAAATTATTTATCAGATTATATTATGTATAATTTAATCAAAACATTTATCAATTACATGGCATAAAACACTTTGCAAAATACTGCACAGAGACTCGAATCAGTGAATAGTTTCTTTTTGAATTGGTTTATTTGCATGGTCTTTACAGCTGTACAAACTAACCAATTTGCTTGAACAAATATGACAATTTGTGACGGCAGTGTAGCTTTCTGTTGTGTTACATTGCTACTTGTTGGTAAAAGTTGCTTGTTAATGGAGAACCTTCAGTGCGACGTATTCTGTAATGTCTACAGTGTGTAGTTACAGTAAGTAAGTTTGCTGCTTTTAGTTGTAGTTACTCCCCAGCACTCTGGGGATGGTTGTTAACTCCTCCTTAGTATGACGGCACCCCTTTCTGTTTATCTGTGTTTGTGCAAGTTGCAGCGCACTAAACCTTTATACCACATTCTGACAGCCAATTAATCACCAGGGGTTGCAGGTCGAGAAGGAGCAAGAAAATCCAGTGTGCACCGCCCAATGAAAGAGAGGTAACCTTGGTAAATAATCTGCACAACATTTGTGCATATGGACCCGCTCGAGGGTCCTGTGCATGATGCCATTAGTCATGTTCCACAACATAAAGGGTGGAATGTACAAACCCCCTCAACTTGTCAACAACGTCCTATGAATGAAGGATGCAAGAGGAAAACAAAAAGGTAAACATATGCTGTTGCCCACTGTTCAGGAGGTCTCATTTTCATCAGTCAAGTTATGGAAAGAAGAATGAAGTCATATGCTGGTCGATGAATCACTCACGTATGTCGATGGCTGGCTGGTGTGGATGTACGTTTGGGTTTGGTATCACGGCTCAGGGTTTATGACATGTCTGCACATGTACCATTGATCAGATATGTGATATGGCTCCATTCATGGCTTCTTGCAGGTGGAAAGTTCCTTTGCTTGTTGAAGATTGTTAAAGCGGTTTAAACAGAATGAGTATTTTTGGGCAAGATGTTGTGTAAGAATAGTTTACCCAATAATGCAAATGAATTCATTAATTTATACACCATCATGTCGTTCCAAACCTGTATGACTGTCTTTTGGAGCGCAGAAGGAGGGTTAAGGAGAATGTTCTGGCAACTGTTTGTACGCTGAAAATGAACAGAGACGTATGCTGTTGAGCTCCAAAAACTGCCAAAAACAACATACAGTTGAGGTCGACTGCCGCACGGACGACTGCCGCACACACATAAAACATAAACAAAACATAACGTAAAACAGTCCAGACCTGGTCCTCTCTTGTCCTTCATTGTCGTCGCTCCTCCTTTTATGCCTCCAAAGCTCCTCCGTGAGATATGAGACCGGTGCGGTGCGCAGCTGGCACTCATTATCAAGCACGCCACCGGCCTTGTGCCGTTCTCTCACAGCCCTCGAGCTTGTACTGCTTGCCAGAGCAGCAAACACATCAGATGGGTTTGATCCTACTAGGGATAAAAAAAAAGTGCCCAAATGGCCACGGTTAAATATACCGCTGGATCTTTTGTTGTGGGCCTATTTTGTTCAGATACATGGTGTCATGGATTCTAGCAAATACCAAAAAAAAAAAACCTGACGGCCTTTGCTAGACATCTTGTAATGGGTCGTGGTTTGATCTTCCAACACAAAATTACGTTTCTGCCATAAGTTTCCACCCAAGTCCCCTGACCTGAACACTAGAAGATGAGTGGGTGAACTGAAGAGAAGCATCAACATGGATCTGGGAATCTGAAGGATCTGGAGAGATTCTGTATGGAGGAACGATCTCTGATCTCTTGTTAGGTGTTCTCCAAACTGGCAATATTCAGGCAAGGGAGGGACAATAATTCTGACCACAATTGTAAATCATTCTAATATGCTGGTATCGTGCTAAAGAAGCATTTCATATTATTATCAATGTTAGAAAAAACAGTTGTGCTGCTTAGTTTTTTTGCCGAAAAATGTGATACATTTTCTTTGATGAATATAAAGTTCAGAAGAACAGCATTTATTTGAAATGGAAATCTTTTCTAACATTAAAAATGTCTGCTTTTGATCAATTTGATGCATCCTTGCTGAACTAAACTAGCTACTATTAATGTAACTAATAATGTATACTATTAATGTATACATCATATTATATTAATATTATTAATATTACTATTAATAAAGTAGTGATAATGTAAAAAAAATTATACAAGGTCAAGTTCATTAATACTAGCTACAATGAAGATATATAAGGGTGCAATATCTTATAAATATATATAATAATATCATATAACACGTTATCCTTGCTGAGTTTAAATACTAATTTCTTAAAAAATAAAATAAATAAATAAATCTGACCCAAAGTGTGAACATTCTGATATTTTTGATATTATTCTGATGACTTCTTTTGTGTTCCATACACTAAAATAATGAATACAAGTTTAGAACGACAAGAGAAAGAGTAAATGATGACAGAATATTAATTTTTGACTGAGCTAATCCTTGAACTTAGTATGTTGTCTCTCAATTTGAGACTTGATATTCATTTATAGCAACCTATAGATTTGTAGCCAAAAAAAATAAAATCCTCCATTTATGGCTGCATCTATTTCATGGCATGGCATAAATCTCTCACTTTCTATCCGTTTCTCTGTCTTGTTTTCTAGGCAAACGTTGAGGATGAAACGGCTGGAGTTCAGACAGTATGTGAAATTCATGCTGTGCTGCGCTATGAATACCACGTTCTGTATTCTTGCAGCTATCAGATCCCCGTCCTCTATTTCAGAGCCTCCACGTTAGGTACACGACATTCTCTCTCTGCATTTCTATCATTAAACTGCAGTCTTGTTTATATGCTGTCTGCTTCCCTTATCAGTGTGTGTATTTCAGAACCCTCTGTGTTCTGCTTTCTCAAAGTCTGGTTTTATGTGCGCTGCAAAAACAGACTCAACATTTACACTGAGATCCCATCTCGACAGGAGTGTTTTGAGTTTTGAGAAAGCAGTCAGAACGGTGACTTAACAAAGTTTGACTTTGTGCTGTAAATAAATTAATGGTCACCGTGTAAACATTTTTGAAGCTGTTATTGAGCAAGTTAGCAAATATGCACATGCAACCATTTTAAAGTGATTGCTTATACAGACTGTAATCAGATTAGAAAACCTTATTCTCATTACAGATGGGAATCCCCTCTCTCTTGAGGATGTGTGGAGCAATGTTCATCCGAACTATAGACAGAGACTACAGCAGGGACCCTGGGACACACTCACCCAACAGGTAACGTGTGTGTGTGTGTGTGTGTGTGTGTGTGTGTGTGTGTGTGTGTGTGTGTGTGTGTGTGTGTGTGTGTGTGTGTGTGTGTGTGACATCATGAGTGTACTGAATTTGTTGTTTGGCAGTCTCACTCACTCACTCACACTCACTCACTCACTCACTCACTCACTCACTCTCACTCACTCACTCACTCACTCACTCACTCACTCTCTCACCACTCACTCACTCACTCTCACTCACTCACTCACTCACTCACTCACTCCTCCACCACTCACTCACTCACTCACTCACTCACTCACTCACTCTCTCTCTCACTCTCTCATTCACTCTCTCATTCACTCCTCTCTCTCTCTCTCACTCACTCACTCTCTCACTCACTCTCTCTCTCTCTCTCACTCCACTCTCAGACTCTCTCTCTCACTCACTCACTCACTCATTCACTCACTCTCTCACTCACTCACTCACTCCACTCTCTCTCTCTCTCTCTCTCCTCTCTCACTCACTCACTCTCACTCACTCTCACTCTCTCACTCACTCACTCACTCACTCACTCACTCACTCTCACTCTCTCTCTCTCTCTCACTCACTCACAGACTCTCTCTCTCTCACACAGACGCTCTCTCTCTCTCACTCACTCACTCACTCACTCACAGACTCTCTCTCACACTCACTCACTCACTCACTCATTCACAGACTCTCTCTCTCTCACACTCTCACTCACTCACTCACTCACTCTCTCACTCACTCTCTCTCTCTCTCTCTCTCACTCCTCTCACTCACTCTCCTCCTCACTCACTCCTCTCTCTCACTCACTCCTCACTCACAGACTCTCTCTCTCTCACACTCTCTCTCTCTCACTCACTCACTCACTCACTCACTCACTCACTCACTCACTCACTCACTCACAGACTCTCTCTCTCACTCACTCACTCACATACTCACACACACTCTCTCTCTCTCTCTCTCTCTCTCTCACACACACACTCTCTCACTCTCTCTCTCTCTCTCTCTCTCTCTCTCTCACTCACTCACACACTCACAGACTCTCTCTCTCTCTCTCTCTCTCTCTCTCACTCACTCTCACACACACTCTCAGACTCTCTCTCTCACTCTCTCTCTCTCTCTCTCTCTCTCTCTCTCTCATTCACTCTCACACACTCACAGATTCTCTCTCTCTCACTCCTCTCTCTCCTCACTCCACACACTCACTCTCTCTCTCTCTCTCTCTCTCTCTCTCTCTCTCTCTCATTCACTCACTCACACACTCTCTCTCTGTCTCTCTCTCTCTCATCAGGTCATTTTCTTTCTCATATTTAAATCATATGATATTGTTAGGCAATATCAAACATGTAACAAGCGCATAATATCACATATGTGCTGTTTTTGTTTCTGAATAGCACAAGTGCAAACTTATGTTATTTTAGACACAATATTGTCTGTTTTGTTATTGTTTGATTCTGAAATAAATCAGGTGAACCAGTGGCAGTTGATTTCTCATTCAGTGGCCCATTCATAAAGAGAGCCATTCACTTAAAGGCACAATATGTAAGATTTTTGGATTTAAAAACCACTAGAAAAATTTTATATATTTTGTTGACTTGTGTACTTATATTATCCCATATGTTTCAAGAATGTTTAAATCCAGAGAAATAAGCAATTTTAACAGGGACATGGACCGTGTCTCTGCATCTTCTAGCAATGACATCATACCCGCGTTACCCTCGATTTCCGGGTTTTTTATTTTTTTAATTGGTAGAAACCATGGAAACACCAAAGACGCTTTAATATGTGTTTTATTAGACAGGTGAGCAACTGTTTGGATACATTCATCGACAGAAAACGTATCATCGTTATACAACTCAACACAGTTAGTCTTAATGTTTAAATCTTGTTTTCTAGATTTACCATGAGTATCATGTTTTGCCATGCCTAATATCGCTCTAACTTACTGCAGCGTGCAACAATTGTCTCATAGTAGCTGCCTAGAGTAGCACTCACACTCCAATGTATCTAATATGATAAAACAGTGCTGCGTTACCCCACATACGCATGGGCAGAAGAAGCGGAAGCGCTCGTCTGCGGCATAAAAAATGCTCCGTGGAATCAAAGTGTCATGTTTTGAATAAGCGACCTCTAGCGGTAAAAAATAAAACATATTGTGGCTTTAAGGCAAAGGCTATTTACACCAACTCCGCCCACCAATGCCTGGTTGGGCCACACATGATTACAAAAGACGCGCGCCATTCAATGTCTGCAGTGGCGTGAAATAATAGCTTTTGACACAATCAACCCGCACTCTTCTCCCTTTTTCCATCACATATCAGATCGGAAAGGCATTTATTTTCAATAAAAATGAAGAAAAATATTTGTGAGGGTAACTCTCTGAAGTGGAAATAAAGTGAGGGTAACGAGGGTTTAATAATAAAGTATTTATTAGGTAGGATTAGGGGGAGGTGTAGGGAGGGCATAATGTCCCAATAAGGCGGCATCCATTTAATAATTGTATTAAATATAATCATTTACACTGTTATTATCGCATCCTGTTAATGTACAACAATACTGGTGTGAAAATAGTATCTGCCACTATTTATAAATACACATAGCATCTAACAACTATTTGCACTTATTGCAAAAAGTGTAAATAGAATATTTCACTATTTG
The DNA here is from genome assembly GCA_018749465.1 of Paracanthobrama guichenoti. NCBI lineage: Eukaryota > Metazoa > Chordata > Actinopteri > Cypriniformes > Gobionidae > Paracanthobrama > Paracanthobrama guichenoti. Next base: position 27,853,144 of record CM031952.1, read on the forward strand.
CATTGTGTAAATAGCATCTATTACTAAGAAAAGATGCTATTTTCACTTGGTGCAAATAGCCACCGCCTTTACTTAAAGGGGGTGATTATGATTTCACTTTTCTAACTTAAGGACTACAACAAACGGCTGGTAGGGACTACAACAAGCTTCTTCCTGGGTTGGTGACATTACTAACCCTAAAATTTACGTAAACCCTGCCTCCGGGAACATGCAACAAAGGCCATGTTGAGACGAGGAAGATTTGTTGTAGTAGAGCACATTTAGGAGTCTGCTCAAGCTGTCGCATCTGCCTTTTCAGCATTTATTGCAATATAGTACGTAACACAAATGCAATAGTATGTCATAAAAACAAAGATGACAACATAAGTTATTACTGCCATTAAACTAAAATATACCTGTTCTGTCTTCATGCAGCATATATTCTCTGGCTCTGAAGGCATCTTACAACAGTTCCCACACAAACGATTTATAGATTATCATGACAGAATATGCTAATTAATGACTTGAAGATAGTTAACTCCACATCAGCTTCATAAATTCATCTAACCATTCAGAAATGTCCTGTTGCATTCTACATGCTGTCACTTCTTCTTGAGTCTCTCCATCATTGTCCGCCTCCGGTTTGAACACAAAAAGCTGAACAGTTTCTGACATTTTCAGTGCATGTTTGCGTGAGGTAATCAGAGCTGCTAACTCAAGCTCTTGAAGCTCCGCCCTCTTCTAGAAAGGGGCCTGGAGCAGTAGCTCATTTGCATTTAAAGGGACACACAAAAACGGCACGTTTTTCCTCACCTTCTAAAACTTCACATACCACACTCTGGGGACTTCAGAGACTTATTTTACATATTGAGGGGTGTAAAATAATTATATTTATAAGCATTATAGGACCCCTTTTATTCCTGAATGAATCAGCCATTTGAACGAATCAAATGAATGAATGACTCACTGACTTGCTCCTTTAGCCATTTACTGCCAACTCGTGGCAGTTTTAGTTTTCTTATTTAGAGTATCACTTCACTAAAAATAATAATAATTTAATATTATAGTCCACCCAAAAATGAAAATTCTGTTATGCCCTTTACGAAGTCTTGATTTTGTTTTTGGGGTGTCCTAGAATATGCTTTCATGCTTAATTGTTCAATAAGCACATTCATTTTCACATATTTTACATTATTACCTCTCTCCCCAGTCTGGGTTGAGCATGTCGTTTTCGACGAAGCACTTCCTTCCGAAATATGAAATGTGCTGTGATTGGTTAGCTAGCCCAGTGTGTTGTGATTGCCACTGGGAAATGTCACGCCCCTTACCATAACTGCAAGCTCTACTCAGATGTAAATATTAAAGATGGTTTCAATTTCAAGCCTGATTTAAGATTTTAGAATGTTACAACTACAATGTTATATACACTTTAATGATAATTAAATTATTATGGTAATACAAGCAATAATCAATCACAAAACCATGGTTAATTTTCCTAAGGGGTGGTGAACAATCTTACAAAGTTTTGTCCTTTGTCGTAGCAACAACATACAATTCATAATTGGAACTGTTAATGGAAAACGCAACTACAAATAATAAGACGTGCTTACAATTTGTGATCCACAAACAGATTGTCCCTACAAAGTGGGAACCGCTTAATTTCAGGAGAAGCTTTTGTGCGTAGCCTGCATTGTACTTCTGGAAGCTGTTCTCTGTAAAATGTGCAGCACATAGGTAAATGTTGGTCTTATAATGTTCAGTGCTTAAAATAAATTTGAACCTGTCAGCCTTACTGTGCGTAAACGCCGCCGCCGGTGAGAGCGCCAAAATTCGCTCCAGTAACGCTGTAAAAGATGCTCTGATGTAGATCGAATGCTTGGTCTTTTTTTTTTTCACTTTGTTTAAAGGGGCCACAGCAAACAAGCATGTTGATCGGTATTTGTGCAGACTGACCATAAGTTAACCTCATGAAATCTTTTAAATGTAAAAGTAAAAAATGTATTGATTAATTAAATTCAATAATTCAATCAATTCAATCATTGATTGAAAAAATTTATTAATTGAACTTAACAATTATAGTTACATGTTTGCTAACGAAATAAACCAGTTAAAAACCATTGTGTGGTGTGGCTTTTGTGTTCATGGTTAAGTGCTAGTCTAATTTCAACATGCAGTTTATAGGAGACATTTACTAGCCTTGCTCTTTAATTAACATTAACATTAATTTGTGTGCAGCCTACATTACAATGACTGTCCTGGTTGAAGTGTAGCCTTAATGCAATTGGTCAAATCGGTGTTGTTTTGAGCAAATGAATTGCATTCCCCCTGAAAAACAAGCATTCTAGAAAAATGTTGCGCGCCTTCTTATCAAACCCGCCACAGCAATGATCAATACTCTCCTCCATTTTGCTTGGGAACTAATGTGGTTGGAACCATAGTTTACAGGACTGTGTTCTCTGGAATCATCTCAAACGGAGGACTTCTACATTCTGATTGGTTGCCGCCGAACCGCGTCATAGCTCATTACCATAAAGTTGACCTGATTTAAACTCTCCTCGATGTCCAAATCATCTAAGACGTGCCTCGCCGGCGGTGTGAACGCACAGTTAGGAAGGTCAAATGTATTTTGGAAAGGGGGAGGACTCTTCAACATAGCGACAACACTCTTCTCTAACACAGCTCAACCAGGCCTCGTCCCTTTTTTGCATATTCCGTGGGCGGGGATTATTTAAATGAGTAACGTTGACTTCATCCAAGATCCAGAAAAAACCTGTTGTAGTTCAAATGAGTCGTCCGTTTCAGTTCTTGGAAAGCGGATTCTGTTAAATAGAATATCTCCTTTTGGAGTGGACTTTGAGCTTTGTAACCTTGCAGATCTTTTTTATGCTCAAACAGCAATATTACACGCTAACTAAAGTTGAAAAAGTGAAAAAGCATAATGAAACCCTTTTAAAGAAGGCCTTTTGAAAAATGTTAGTAACCAAACCGCTTTGGTCTGTAACTATATCTAAATACCAATTCAGATCCAGCTTCTGGGAAAAAAAATGGCCCTTGTAGCCTAAACGTTTATCTGTAATAAACTGTTGAATTAAATATAATATATCTTTTTAAAGCAAATTTTTAATGCTTATTCATTTTAATTCTATGCTTTTCTCATTTAACACAATAATGACTTTAAATTATATTTTGGGGTAATTCATTAATCAGCACGTCATCTATCACCACACCGTGTATGTTATTTTAAAAAATAACTAAAATATATTTTTTAAAGTTTCAGTTTCTAATGGAACACGTGTAAACGCATCCTACTATAACTGTGATTGGTCCGTTTACATGACAATCAGATGGCTGTTCCTGTCTTAGTGGGTGGTTCTTGGCCATAATATACTGCGATATGGATCAAACTGACAGCTGGCATTCCCTCCTCGTAGATCTCCTGGATCGTATGGAAAAACTGTTGTTTAGTGCTGCTTGCCTTAGGCTGTGAGGGATGCAGATCCATCCCAGGCGTCATTACAGTGAGATGGTGAATGGATGGAGAGAGTGTAAAAATAGATGCAGAAAAAGGCTGATTAGAAGCAGTGGAAGATATTAGAGGAGAGGGACTGCAGTAAAAGCAGAGGGAGAGACTCAGGAAGGGTTGAGGGTCTTGAGGTGCTCGGGTAGATGGAACACTGCCGCATCTGACGCAGGTAAACATGAGTGACTCACATCAAGGCCTTGCGAGCAGTGACGCCAATGGACTCTCTCTCTCTTTATCTCTCGCTCTGTCTTTCGCTTTTCTTTCTGCACTGTCTGTTTTTGCCCTCTTATATCTCTCGTTCTCCTCTTTATCTCCCCAATTTTCTTAAACCCAAATCACTTTCTTAGCGTAACCAATAATGAAGGTAGCAAAGTAGATTATGACAACGCAGAACACTTCTCTCTTGAGGACCCAATAAGGCCTCAATAATGAATGGCCAGACAGAGTGTGAAAGTGCCATACTCTAAAAATTACATGTCTTTGGTCCATGTTGCACTCATATATCATTCGAACCGTACCAGAGTTCGTTTGGAAGTGGACAGAGACCCATCTTTTCAGCGGTCTCGGTCCGCTTGTTTGATGCGCACCAGGGTTCGGGTGGCAGCGTTCACACATGTTCAAATGAACCGCACTAACAGAGCAATCACACCAGGGTTTGTTTTAATCGAAGCAAACATGCCAAGTGTAAACGCACCCTTAGAATGTATGCGATCTGAATGCATGTATGTGTGTGCGTATTTTTCAGAAGTGCCTATTTCAACAGAACAAGACACTGAAGTGCAGTGTTCAGTCTCCACGTTCACAACAGTTTGGTGTGCATAGTGATTTGATCTGTTCTCCCCTGAGGCCTGTAGATGAAGTCGTGATAATTGACTGACCGAGCTGGAATTGTGCCGCAGTATAGGAACACGATGGCATTGCTATTCACAAATAACCTGAAAAAGTCCAACTCTATCCCGCTGATGCTAACAGTGAGGTGTCGTCGAGGGAATTTGAAGAGTCAGCATGTCTTTGGTGCTTGAACGGTAACAGAGCAATGGATCCAGACAGTTGATGTTGTGAATTTTAATGCAGATGGTGACAGTGCACTGAGGTTGTTTTTATTTGTGGAGTAGAGGAGAGTTTTTGATGTTATGGATGACTGGATTAAATGGTCCTGAATGGCACCCTCGGACCTTGCAGTAGTCTTCAAAGTGCGCCAAAATTTTGTGTTCTGATTCTGTAGTTGCTGCTTAAATGTGGATCTGCAAATTTTTTATCAGACTGGCTTGTGTTTTAATTGCCACTTGGTTCTCAAGTCAATGCAATTGAATATGTTACTTGGATGTTGAAATGTTTGGTAATGCATCTCCAAAACTGCAGCTCTTGTGGGGTGTTCCCGGTCTGCAGTGGTCAGTATCTATCAAAAGTGGTCCATGGAAGGAACAGTGGTGAACCGGTGACAGGGTCATGGGCGGACAAGGCTCATTGATGCACGTGGGGAGTGAAGGCTGGCCTGTGATGTCCGATCAAACAGACGAGCTACTGGAGCTCAAATTGCTCAAGAAGTTAATGCTGGTTCTGATAGAAAGGTGTCAGAATACACAGTGCATCGCAGTTTGTCGCGTATGGGGCTGCATAGCCGCAGACCAGTCAGGGTGCCCATGCTGACCCCTGTCCACCGCCAAAAAAGAGCCAACAGTGGGCACGTGAGCATCAGAACTGGACCACGGAGCAATGGAAGAAGGTGGCCTGGTCTGATGAATCACGTTTTCCTTTACATCATGTGGATGGCCGGGTGTGCGTGTCATTTACCTGGGGAACACATGGCACCAGGATGCACTATGGGAAGAAGGCAAGCCGGCGGAGGCAGTGTGATGCTTTGGGCAATGTTCTGCTGGGAAATCTTGGGTCCTGCCATCCATGTGGATGTTACTTTTGACACGTACCACCTACCTAAGCATTGTTGCAGACCATGTACACCCTTTCATGGAAACAGTATTCCCTGGTGGCTGTGGCCTCTTTCAGCAGGATAATGCTCCTGACACAAAGCAAAATGGTTCATGAATGGTTTAAGGAGCACAACGAGTTTGAGGTGTTGACTTGGCCTCCAAATTTCCCAGATCTCATTCCAATCGAGCATCTGTGGGATGTGCTGAACAAACAAGTCCGATCCATGGAGGCCCGACCTCGTAACTTACAGGACTTAAAGGATCTACTGCTAACATCTTGGTGCCAGATACCACAGCACACCTTCAGGGGTCTAGTCGAGTCCATGCCTCGACGGGGGACCAACACAATATCAGGAAGGTCGGTGTGTGTGTGTGTGTGTGTGTGTGTGTGTGTGTGTGTGTGTGTATGTATGTATGTATGTATGTGTATAAATTTAAAATACATTTACATCTAATTAATATTAATTACTATTATAATAAATAATTATTAATTAATATTAATTGAAAAGAAAATAAGGTGAGTTTTTGAAATGACAAATGACAATAATTTTGTGGATTTATGTTTAATTCTACATTATTATTATTTTCTTTATGAATATTCTGTTTTGGATTACATCAGGTTACGGAAGTCAAATAGATTGTGAAAGCTTTTGTATTGTATGTTTAGCTCACATTTCAGATTGTTCCTCTGCCTTTGATCCAAACCTCTTCCTAAGTATGACTTCTTTCAATGATCCATAAGAAGCTGTCCGTGATGGTGTGCTATCATGGGATAGGACATTCCTCCATCTCTGCTGTGCATGAGTGCCCTCCAGTGTGCGAGACTCACTCGAGAGCGGCTCAGCAGGGTGCCAATGAAGACCATGTGTTGAACGGAAGATTTGCTTAAGTCTGCTCGTAATTTTCTTTTTAATTTATCTGAAGCATTGAGCGTAATTGAATTTGGGTAATGAAAAGTATCGTGTGACTAGTTAACATTGAGTTAAGATGGAAAAACACATGTTGTGGCACTGGTTTAATGTCTGTATTACAGCGTGTGACAGTGAGAACCTGTTCCTAATAAAAAATGAGGTCAGAATAGATATTAACAAAGAGCTGAACAATGTGTGTGTGTGTGTGTGTAGGAGCATCCTTTACTGGGCCAACCGTTTTTCATGCTTCATCCATGTCGCACTGAGGAGTTTATGAAACCTGCTCTGGATTTGGCACAAGCTGAAAACAAGTGAGTTGCTCTCTGCTGCTGCTTTAGTAGTTATGCATTCTGTGAAATGAATATTCTGGGTTTACATTCATCACATGCCACTTCCACTACTGGATGAGAAGTTCCAAAGCCACTTACATAGCATTCAAGATACACATTCCTTGGGAATCAAACCTATGACCTTAGTGTTGCTAGTGTCATGCTGTACTGTTTGTGCTATAGGAACGCTGTGTGAAATTCTGTCGACAGCATCTAGTTGTTGTTGGATACCATGGAAAATATTTTTCAGCTTGTCCCTTGGTAATACACTTCCAATGGATTCCTATTAGACAGTCAGACAGCATAACATATAAATGTTTAAAATATAAAATAATTATGCATAAGCTTTAAAAATATAAAGATTCGACTTAAACATTACTTGTGTTAGCATGAAAGTATGATGGAATTGCTTACTAAAATTTTCTGTCTCGTCTTGACCAGCTAAAAACGTAAACCTGGTTAGTTAAAATCTGCACAAATATAGGTAGGACATGATGTTACGATCCATAAAGCATTGGAGCATTCATTTTGAAAATTACAATAATGTATAAATCATTTGCATTTATATAAATGTATAATATTTTAATTATATTACATTTTTATAATTGCATAATTAGTTAAATGTAATATTTGTTTTTTTAAATGATTGAATGTAATATAAATGAATTATAGGGGTGTTTGTGAGCACTCTTAAACCAATAAAATAGAATAAATTTTATTGAATATCATGTAAGCCTCAGGAAACCAAGCTTTTATCCATCAATTTTGTCCACCAAACAATGTCCACAAAAAAGATGATTTAGATTAGATAAAAATAAAAAAAAGTTAGATTTACATTTAAACCCTCCAGAATACTTGCCCCATCTTTCTTGAAAAAATCAACATTATTTTCTGTGGTAATGAAGGACATGGTTTTATTTGGTCTGGAAATGTTCCTTTTAACATTTTAAAATGGTGTTATATCCTCTCATAGTGCTATATCTGTCTTGTTTTTATCAGATCTGGCATATCCATCGATTTAGCTAGTGAGATATGATTAGATATAAAAAATAAAAAAAATTGACGCACTGCAGTGTGATTATCTGTTCTGTTCTCAGGAGGGTGAACTATATCGTGACCTGGCTCAGTGTTGTGGGCCCCGTCGTCGGACTGGACGTCCCATTGAGCTACTGCATGGAGGTGTCGGCTCCAGACTGAAGTGGCATTGGTAGCGACCTGCTCTGATTTTCCTGTCCGTCTGACTCCACTGACCCAGATGATGTGAAGAGGACACCTGTGACCTTGCTGAGGGTCTCTAAGGGGCCAAAGAGGGTTCAAAAGTCTTGTTAGCAATGCTTAAACATTCAAGACATCAAGTCTTTAAGAGCATTCTTGTGAACTTAAAGGGTTAGTTCACCCAAAAATGAAAATTCTGTTATTAATTACTCACCCTCATGTCGATCCAAACCCATAAGACCTTTGTTCATCTTGGAACACAAATTAATATATTTTTGATGAAATCTGAGAGCTTTCTGACCCCTCCATGGTCATTTTATGAAGCAACGAGAATACTTTTTGTGCGCAAAAAACAAACAAAAATAACGACTTTATTTTTAACAATTTCTTCCCTAAACTCTGATAAGTTGTTATTTTTGTTTGTTTTTTGCACACAAAAGTATTCCCGTCACTTCATAAAATTAAGGTTGAACCACTGGAGTCATATGGACTATTTTAACAAGTTGCAATGACGTTGCTGCCTATGGAGGGGACAGAGAGCTCTCGGATTCCATCAAAGATATCTTCATTTGTGTTCCCAAGAAGAACGAAGGTCTTATGGCTTTGGAACAAAATGAGGGTGAGTAACTAATGACAGAGGTTTCATTTTTGGGTGAACTAACCCTTTAATGTATTAATAAGTTAAAATTAATTATTCATACGATACCATTAAAAATCTTGGAGCTCAGTAAGATTTTTTTAAGGAAAGTAAAACATTTATTCATTAAGTATGCATTAAATTGTTCAAAAGTGACAGTAAATACATTTGTAATGTTACAAAAGATTTCCATTTCAAATAAATGCTGTTCTTTTGAACTTTACTATTCATCAAATAATCCCAAAAAATATATATATCACGATTTTTAAAGAAATATTAGAATGATTTCTGAAGGATCGTGTCACACTGAAGATGATGCTGAAAATTCAGCTTAATTCACAGGAATACATTTTATATATATATATATATATATATATACAGTATATATATTCAAACAGAAAACAGTTCATTTAAATTGTAATAATATTTCACAATATTGTTTTACTGTATTTTGGATAAAATAAATGCAGCCTAAGAGTCTTTTCTCAAAATCTTACTGAATAGTAGTGCATACAAAATGAATGGTACTGTAATTCTTGTTTGTTTTTGTTTTTTATTACCGAGCCATAAAATGTCCATATTATATGACAGATATCACTGAGATGCTCTGAGAGCGATCAGTTAGCTTTCCCATTTATCCTTTAAATCCCATTTCCCATTTTACCTTTAAATACTAGGATTTGTTCAGGATATGTATGTGATATCATCAAATTAAAAGGCAAACCATTTTTCCCCTCTGCTGCTATTTCTTTTTGCATTCTTAACAATCACGTTCAAGTAGCTTGTGCTTACATATGGAAGATTGCTATTCAAGCATGTCTGTGAGTCTTTGTCTCCAGCTGCGTAGGTGTGTGTGTGTGTGTGTGTGTGTGTGTGTGTGTGTGTGTGTGTGTGTGTGTGTGAAAGGCAGCATTTAGCCTATTTTTGACATTTCTGAGGCCTGAAATTAGAATACAACATTATTTGTATAACCTTGCACCTTGTAAGCAAAGTAAATAGTCTGATGTAGCCTATTTTTTTGTTGCGTCTCTCTGCAGTCTGACATTTCTCTTCATTACTCATCCACATAGCGTGTCATGCCAGGACACTGTTTAAAAGTTGAATGGAATCGAATCCCTCTGAAATCCTGACTGTCTGATGTGAAGTCTGAAACGGAAGAGCTGAGTTTAGAATCCAGAGTTTGAGAGAAGACGGTGAAAGTCCTCAGTCAGCATGTCTAAATGGGGCGCGTGTCTCTCGGGGGACTGTATCAGTGTTGGTAAGGAGGTCAGCCTCCTACCCGGAGCATCTCGCTCTAATGGACGGACACGAATGATGGAGAGGAGAGAGAGAGAAACGCATAGAAGGATCACAGTAGGGAAATGTTACCTGCTTCATAAACGGCCATTTTAAAGGTTTAGGTCACCCCAAAATGAATATCAATGACTGTCAAGCTCAGATACAGTGTACAAATCTTTACAAATAAGCATATTTTAAATTGGCACGACACATTTAGTTACAAGAACCAATGGTGTTTGGTTTTGTTTGTGCTTTTAACTTGAGATGTGTCAATGTTCCTCACACAAAGCTAACATATGATTATGGACTGTCTGCTTTTATCCCAGATAACAAAATATGTTCAAAGAATGTTTCCATTAAGTTATAAAAATGTTATTTTGAATGTTTTCGTAAAAAAATAGTTTGTAATACGAACGTTCATTAAATATTAAGGGAACATTCAATTTTATCAGTAGGCCTATAGGAACGTACAACAATTAGGCATAACATTATGACCCCTGAAGGTGTGCTGTGGTATCTGGCATCAAGATGTTAGCAGCAGATCCTTTAAGTCCTGTAAGTTGCCAGGTGGAGCCTCCATGGATCGGACTTGTTTGTTCAGCACATCCCACAGATGCTCGATTGGATTGAGATCTGGGGAATTTGGCGGCCAAGTCAACACCTCAAATTCGTTGTTGTGCTCCTCAAACCATTCCTGAACCATTTTTGCTTTGTGGCACATTATCCTGCTGAAAGAGCCACAGCCACCAGGGAATACCGTTTCCATGAAAGGGTGTACATGGTCTGCAACAATGCTTAGGTAGGTGGTACGTGTCAAAGTAACATCACATGGATGGCAGGACCCAAGGTTTCCCAGCAGAACATTGCCCAAAGCATCACACTGCCTCTGTCGGCTTGCTTTCTTCCCATAGTGCATCCTGGTGCCATGTGTTCCCCAGGTAAGTGACTCACATGCATACGGCCATCCACGTGATGTAAAAGAAAACGTGATTCATCAGACCAGGCCACCTTCTTTCATTGCTCAGTGGTCCAGTTCTGATGCTCACGTGCCCACTGTTGACGCTTTCGGCGGTGGACAGGGGTCAACATGGGCACCCTGACTGGTCTGCGGCTATGTAGCCCCATACTCAACAAACTGTGATGCACTGTGTATTCTGACACCTTTCTATCAGAACCAGCATTAACTTGAGCAATTTGATCTACAGTAGCTCGTCTGTTTGATTGGACCACACAGGTCAGCCTTCTTTCCCCACGTGCATCAATGAGCCTTGGCCGCCCATGACCCTGTCGCCGGTTCACCACTGTTCCTTCCTTGGAGCACTTCTGATAGATACTGACCACTGCAGACCGAGAACACCCCACAAGAGCTGCAGTTTTGGAGATGCTCTGACCCAGTCGTCTAGACAACACAATTTGGCTCTTCTCAAACTTGCTCAAATCCTTACGCTTGCCCATTTGTTCTGCTTCTAACACATCAACTAACAGGTGCCGTGATGAAGAGATAATCAGTGTTATTCACTTCACCTGTCAGTGGTCATAATGTTATGCCTGATCAATGTATAGTCTCTGAATGTTCTGAAACAAGTCGTGACATTTAAATAAAAGTTTCAGAAAAATAAAGCTTTTATGATGATATTTTGAGAACATTAAAGACCAGACAACTTTGAACAAACGTTCTGTTAAGAACTGAACATTTGTTCAACTTTGAGAGAACCTTGTTACAACGTTAGCCAAACGTTCCTTTTGTGCAAAAAACAGGCCCTGGTAAAATCTGTTTTGAATGTGAACCTCTAAAACATCTCCTATAGCATTCCTTTCAAGAAAGAAAGGAGTTTGGAATGACACAAGGGTGAGTAAATAATTACATCTAATTGATTTGATGGAATAGTTCACAAAGAAGTGAACATTTTGTCATCTTCTAATACTCCTGTTGTTGTAAAACCATATATTATTCGATTACATATCAAATGTTATTTATGTTTGCATTCAATTCCAGACATTTTGTAGCTCAACATTTTCATTGTATGGAAAAGAACAGCTTAGACATTCCGTTGTTTATTCTCCACAGAATGCTAATGACTAGCATGCTCCCAAAGCTATCAGTTATCAAACGTGATATTCCAGGAGGGCAGACATGATGAGGCTGAGTAAAAATGACAAAATTTAATTTTCATTCTTGGGTGAACTATTCCAGCCACATTTATGACTGTGTGCAGAACGTCTAATTGAAGTAAGTAGCATACGTACTGAATAAGTTTTAGACAGACCTCAATATTATTATATCTGGAGGAGTTGTTACATTAAAGGAAAGGAAATTAGAATTGCCTTAGAAACAAATACCCATTTATTTTACATGCTTCACTGGAGGTGTTGCTTAATGGAGTTAGATCGCTCCTAATGGAGTTGGGGAATTAAATTTGTGAACTGAAATGCCAACGTGAGCGTGAACGAGCCGCTGCTGACATCTGTTGGCCAGCGTGTGCTGTTGTAGTTACACGCCTGTCCACTAGGAGCCGCCATTGACCGAAGAGCAAGTGACCCCAAACTAGAGATGTCTGGCAACTGAAGCCACGCTTAAACATTTGATTGCATTAGATTGAAACATAGACAGTAATACCAACTAGCATTTATTAAAGAGGAAAATAGCACTAGCTCACTTTTCAAGCACTTTTCTCAAAAAAGTTGCCATGTTTTAAATGATAAAACTATTTAAGATAAACATTTAATTTTGATATTTAACTTTTTTTTCTTTTTTTATATCTAATACCAGTGTTATTTATATTTAGTTTTAGTCATTTTTATATGATGTGATATTTGCCATTTTAATGGTTATTGTTAAAAAACTATATCGCCTATATTTTTATTTCAGTTTTTAATCATTTTAATACTTGACTTAAACTCTTTATTATTATTATTATTATTATTATTATTATTATTATTATTATTTTATGTTTTACATGTTATTTTTTTATTTCAATTACCATTTTTAATAGTAAAAATGTAACAATGTTTAATACAATGACATTCAGGCCTTTTTAAGAATGACTTAAAATTACTATTTTTTTTTTTATTGAGATCTAAAATATGAAATAAGCTTTCCATTGATGTAAGGTTGGTTAGGACAATATTTGGACGAGATACAACTATTTGAAAATTTGGAATCTGAGGTGCAAAAAAAATCTAAATATTGAGAAATCGCCTTTGAAGTTGTCCAAATGAAGTCCTCAGCAATGCATATTACTACTAATAATACTTTTGTGATATATTTACGTTAGGAAATTTACAAAATATCTTCATGGAACATGATCTTTACTTAATATCGTATTGATTTTTGGCATAAAAGATAAATCGATAATTTTGATGTATTGTTGGCTATTGCCACAAATATACCTGTGCGACTTATGACTGGTTTTGTGGTCGTGGGACACACACACAGACACACACACACACACACACACATATATATATATATATATATATATATATATATACATACATACATACACACACACACACACACACACACACACACACACACACACACATATATATATATATTATTATTTTTACTACTGGAAAACTGCCTGGCTGTATTAATCATTATGTACCTCAGCTGAAGGATTATCAGATTTATAATGTGCTGTTTTACATTTATTAATTTTATTTTATTTGAGCTTTAATTCAATGACTGAAAATAATTTTTAATAGTTCTAACAATAACAACACTGCCTTGCAGTACCCTGACATATGAATATGATAATCAGACTATATATTGGTATATATTAAAAAACAATGGTATTAGTATCACTGCTGACCTGCTGCAATACTTTTAGTAAGTGCAGAGGTGAGTAAAATAATTTTATAAATCTATTTTTACTGTATCATGTTTTTATGAGTGTAATTTTATTAATTTCCCAGAGAATGTTTTATCTGGCAGTGATATTCCAGAAAAGGAAGACCCCTTTCCCGTCCAGTTAATCCAGACATCATCCTGGCTTCCAGCACGATTCGGATAATGATAAAACCAAACAGAACCCATCTTTTGCATGTCTACACCAGACTTTCTGACAGCAGGGAAATGGGTCAGATTTTCTTTGCAGAAGCAAACCATCTGTATTCGGCTTTTCTCTTACGTTCTCCACCATGTTGTCAGGTATGAGAACGAGGCCTGTAATATGTTTCTAAAATGTGTGCTTCTGCATAAATCAATGCCTTCCAAATGCGTTGGGTTATGTTTTCCAAGCCTCTGTAGAGCAGCAGAGTTTATTCATAATTAAATAAACCTTTAATTGGCGTTTTATTGGGCCTGAACACTTCAGTCAATGCCTGGAGCGTGAGTCTAGACGTGTTGTAAATGTATGACATATTTGATGTATTTACAACTGTATACTGTATAACAAGCCAGCGTGAGGTATTGTTATAAAGCAAAGGCACTGCTGAGGTCGTAAATGTGTTTAAATTAGAAAATTAGCTGCGTAAACACTGGACACGCTCCAAACGATCTGCTCCGACTGATACTTTTGCTTGTTTTCACTCTTGCACACACATACTCCTCTGAGACCTTAGATACATAACCTTTGTGGAAAAAGCTACCTTTTTTGACTGCGTCCTATAAAAGACATCATTGTTTGCATGGTTTCACTGATGCCAACGTTGAATAAACAAAAACATATGGTTGCTCATTGCAGCAATTACTATGTTAAGTCAAATTTGACCTCATCTGTAATTGGAGAGAGAGAATAAACTAACCGTTTGATTAAAAATACGCTTGATTTACATCTATAGTGTCCCTAACAAAGCATTTGGACACTTAAGTGACACCTAAAATGTCATTGCATTAGATAATTTTTGCTCAATGACTTTTAATGAAATCAACTGTGTGTGCAGTGAGGATACGCAAACTCAGTAAAACAAGAAGAAATCAGTTTCTCGTTGGTCATTCTTAGTGTCTTTCAAACTCTGACTTGTTGGAATCGTCTAGTCACTGTGCTGGATTTGTTGAGAAAAGGGCCTTTTGTTTGCTTCGGTTTGAGGCTTTAATCACATTCTGGCTCTTTCTCGTCGACCGCCCGAGGAGTTTTGGACAGTGTCATTGTTGCCAAGTTAAACAATGTTTTCTGGGAACGAACCAAAGATTTGTGAGCTCCAGGACCAGTAGATGGCCTCATATCCCACGGCACAAGCAAACGTCAAGATTTTTTGACTCTACTTATGGTTCTCTGAGCACTTAAAGTCCACTCTTATTAATAATGGCATTAGTAGTCCTTGCTAAGTCTAGTGTCACTGTTAAATTTGAACAGAACCTTAACAGTTTTGAGGAAGAGTGTGTTATTATCATTTTATCGTTTTAGCATGTTATGCAGTTGCTAGAGTGTTCGGAGTGGTTTTAGCAGGTTGTTATGCAGTTACTAGTGTGATCCTGAGTGGTTTTAGCAGGTTGTTATGCAGTTACTAGTGTGATCCTGAGTGGTTTTAGCATGTTGTTATGGTGTTGCTAGAGTGATCTGAATGGTTTCAGCACGTTGTTATGCAGTTGCTAGAGTGTTCTGAGTGGTTTTAGCATGTTGTTATGCAGCTGCCAGAGTGTTCTGTGTGGTTTTAGCATGTTATGCATTTGCTTGAGTGTTCTGAGTGGTTTTAGCATGTTGTTATGCAGTAGCTAGAGTGTTCTGAGTGGTTTTAGCATGTTGTGCAGTTGCTTGAGTGTTCGGAGTGGTTTTAGCATGTTTTTATGCATTTGCTTGAGTGTTCTGAGTGGTTTTAGCATGTTTTTATGCATTTGCTTGAGTGTTCTGAGTGGTTTTAGCATGTTGTGCAGTTGCTTGAGTGTTCGGAGTGGTTTTAGCATGTTTTTATGCATTTGCTTGAGTGTTCTGAGTGGTTTTAGCACGTTGTTATGGTGCTGCTAGAGTGATTGAGTGGTTTTAGCATGTTGTTATGCATTTGCTAGAGTGTTCTGAGTGGTTTTAGCATGTTCTGCATTTGCTTGAGTGTTCTGAGTGGTTTTAGCATGTTATGAAGTTCCTAGAGTGTTCTGAGTGGTTTTAGCATGTTGTTATGCAGCTGCTAGAGTGTTCTGAGTGGTTTTAGCATGTTGTGCAGTTGCTTGAGTGTTCGGAGTGGTTTTAGCATGTTTTTATGCATTTGCTTGAGTGTTCTGAGTGGTTTTAGCACGTTGTTATGGTGCTGCTAGAGTGATTGAGTGGTTTTAGCATGTTGTTATGCATTTGCTAGAGTGTTCTGAGTGGTTTTAGCATGTTCTGCATTTGCTTGAGTGTTCTGAGTGGTTTTAGCATGTTATGAAGTTCCTAGAGTGTTCTGAGTGGTTTTAGCATGTTGTTATGCAGCTGCTAGAGTGTTCTGAGTAGTTTTAGCATGTTGTTATGCAGTTGCTAGAGTGTTCTGAGTGGTTTTAGCATGTTCTGCATTTGCTTGAGTGTTCTGAGTGGTTTTAGCATGTTGTGCAGTTGCTTGAGTGTTCGGAGTGGTTTTAGCATGTTTTTATGCATTTGCTTGAGTGTTCTGAGTGGTTTTAGCACGTTGTTATGGTGCTGCTAGAGTGATTGAGTGGTTTTAGCATGTTGTTATGCAGCTGCTAGAGTGTTCTGAGTGGTTTTAGCATGTTATGAAGTTCCTAGAGTGTTCTGAGTGGTTTTAACATGTTGTTATGCAGCTGCTAGAGTGTTCTGAGTGGTTTTAGCATGTTGTTATGCAGTTGCTAGAGTGATCTGAGTGGTTTTAGCATGTTATGCAGTTGCTAGAGTGTTCTGAGTGGTTTTAGCACGTTGTGCAGTTGCTTGAGTGTTTGTAGTGGTTTTAGCACGTTGTTATGCAGTTGCTAGAGTGATCTGAGTGGTTTTAGCATGTTATACAGTTGCTAGAGTGTTCTGAGTGGTTTTAGCATGTTGTTATGCAGTTGCTAGAGTGATCTGAGTGGTTTTAACATGTTGTTATGCAGTTGCTAGAGAGATCTGAGTGGTTTTAGCATGTTATAAAGTTGCTAGAGTGATCTGAGTGGTTTTAGCATGTTATACAGTTGCTAGAGTGTTCTGAGTGGTTTTAGCATGTTGTTATGCAGTTGCTAGAGTGTTCTGAGTGGTTTTAGCATGTTTTTATGCATTTGCTTGAGTGTTCTGAGTGGTTTTAGCATGTTGTTATAAAGTTGCTAGAGTGATCTGAGTGGTTTTAACATGTTATAAAGTTGCTAGAGTGATCTGAGTGGTTTTAGCATGTTATAAAGTTGCTAGAGTGATCTGAGTGGTTTTAGCATGTTATGCAGTTGCTAGAGTGTTCTGAGTGGTTTTAGCACGTTGTGCAGTTGCTTGAGTGTTCGTAGTGGTTTTAGCACGTTGTTATGCAGTTGCTAGAGTGATCTGAGTGGTTTTAGCATGTTATGCAGTTGCTAGAGTGTTCTGAGTGGTTTTAGCATGTTGTTATGCAGTTGCTAGAGTGATCTGAGTGGTTTTAGCATGTTGTTATGCAGTTGCTAGAGTGTTCTGAGTGGTTTTAGCATGTTTTTATGCATTTGCTTGAGTGTTCTGAGTGGTTTTAGCATGTTGTTATGCAACTGCTTGAGTGATCTGAGTGGTTTTAGCATGTTGTTATGCATTTGCTTGAGTGTTCTGAGTGGTTTTAGCATGTTGTCCAGTTGCTAGAGCATTCTGAGTGGTTTTAGCATGTTATGCAGTTGCTAGTGTTCATGTTCATTTAAATGAGGAGAGCAGAAACAAAATATAGTATAACTGTTTAATGATTAAGTCAGATGAAGAAAGCATACAGAGCTCTGGGTCACAGCTATCCCTAATTACACAATCCTATGCGAGGCTTATGTTCAGGCAGTTTGCAACAGCTCGCCTCTCCTTTGACCCCAATATTTATACATAAAATATGTTGGAAGTCTATTCTTTATCAGATGACTTCTGCTTCGTTTGCCCTTTTTACCCCGTTCCGGTTCCTGTTTTTCACCCTGCACACAAGACTGCTTCATAGTTCAGGAACACAGACGGACCATAAGTTACCTCCACCTTATAGCAAAACAATTCCTTTTATGGACCTGTCATACAAACCAACACCCTATGGCTATTGCTCTGGTCACTTTAATCCCCCACAGAAAATACATATTTTTCTTACCAACTATAATCTTAATGCATGAATCATCTCATAAGATAACATTATCTTCAATTAACTATTGTTAATGGTTGATCTCTAAAAGCATGCTAGCAATAATGCACAAAAAAATATTTTATTCCCTTCACTAGAGTGATCTGAGTGGTTTTAGCACGTTATGGTGTTGCTAGAGTGTTCTGAGTGGTTTTAGCATGTTATGCATTTGCTTGGGTGTTCTGAGTAGTTTTACCATATTGTTATGCAGTTGCTAGAATGTTCTGAGTGGTTTTAGCATGTTGTTATGCAGTTGCTAGAATGTTCTGAGTGGTTTTAGCATGTTGTTATGCAGTTGCTAGAGTGTTCTGAGTGGTTTTAGCATGTTGTTATGCAGTTGCTAGAGTGTTCGGAGTGGTTTTAGCATGTTGTTATGCAGTTGCTAGAATGTTCTGAGTGGTATTAGCATGTTGTTATGCAGTTGCTAGAGTGTTCTGAGTGGTTTTAGCATATTGTTATGCAGTTGCTAGAGTGTTCTGAGTGGTTTTAGCATGTTGTTATGCAGTTGCTAGAGTGTTCTGAGTGGTTTTAGCATGTTGTTATGCAGTTGCTAGAGTGTTCTGAGTGGTTTTAGCATATTGTTATGCAGTTGCTAGAATGTTCTGAGTGGTATTAGCACGTTGTTATGCAGTAGCTAGAGTGTTCTGAGTGGTTTTAGCATGTTATGCAGTTCCTAGAGTGTTCTGAGTGGTTTTAATATGTTGTTATGTAGTTGTTAGAGTGTTCTGAGTGGTTTTAGCACTTTATGCAGTTGTTTGAGTGGTTTTAGCATGTTGTTATGCAGTTGCTAGAGTGTTCTGAGTGGTTTTAGCACGTTGTTATGCAGTTGCTAGAGTGTTCTGAGTGGTTTTAACATATTGTTATGCAGTTGCTAGAGTGTTCTGAGTGGTTTTAGCATGTTATGCAGTTGCTGGAGCGTTCTGAGTGGTTTTAGCATGTTGTTATGCAGTAGCCAGAGTGTTCTGAGTGGTTTTAGCATGTTATGGCGTTGCTAGAGTGTTCTGAGTGGTTTTAGCATGTTGTTATGCAGTTGCTAGAGTGATCTGAGTGGTTTTAGCATGTTGTTATGCAGTTGCTAGAGTGTTCTGAGTGGTTTTAGCATGTTATGCAGTTGCTAAAGTGTTCTGAGTGGTTTTAGCATGTTGTTATGCAGTTGTTTGTGTTCGTGTTTGTTAAATGAGGAGAGCAGAAATAAAATCTAACTGTTTAATGATTAATTAAGTCAGATGAAGAAAGCATACAGAGCTCTGGGTCACAGCTATCCCTAATTACACAATCCTATGCAAGGCTTATGTTCAGGCAGTTTGCAACAAGATTCAAGAGTTTTATTTGTCACATACACAGTTATATACAGAATATACAACCCGCAGTGAAATGTAAACAGGTCCGCTCCATGGACAGTGCAAATTCACAGTTAAAAACACAAGGAGGAAATTATAATAGAAATAGGATAAAAATACTAATATATATATATATATATATATATATATATATATATATATATATATATATATATATATATATATATATATATATATATATATATATATATCTGTAGAATTATAAATAATCAAGTCAAGTAGAAGAAAAAGTAAAAAAAAATAAGAATAAAGAAGTGGAATAAAATAAGTGAGGTAAACTGTGCAGTGAGTAAACTGTAGACTTATAAATATGTGGTTAACAAATGTATAAGAGTATAATGTGCAAACAGGTTTATAACAGGTTGTTACACAGTAACAACGAGAACAGAAAGTGCAGTGCAATGTCAGTATATCAATGTTTATCCAGAAGTGAAGTCACGTGATGTTAAGTGACTGAGTTCAGGAGTCTGATGGCCTGGGGGAAGAAGCTCCTCCTGAGTCTCTCAGTTTTGGCCATCAGGCTTGAAGCGCTACCAGATGGCAGCAGCGTGAAATGAGGGTTTGCAGGGTGATTAGAGTCCTTGATGATCTTAGTAGCTCTACCTTTGCAGCGTTTGGTGTAGACGTCCTGCAGAGACGGGAGAGCTGACCCTGAGATACGCTCGGATAAGCGCACGACTCTTTGCAGGGCTTTGCAGTCATGACTGGTGCTGTTCCCATACCACGCTGTGATGCAGTTAATACACTTTCTATCGCCCCTAAATAGAAAGTTTTCAGGATAGCTGGTGAAACCCTGAATTTCCTCAGCTGGCGCAGGTGGTACAATCTTTGCCTGGCTTTTTTCACCTGTGTCTGAATGTGAGCAGTCCAGGTCAGGTCCTCGGAGATGTTTACACCCAGGTACTTGAAGCTGCTCACTCTCTCTACTGGTGACCCACTGATCATGAGGGGGGAGTATGTCCGTTGCTGTCTCTTCCTGAAGTCCACAATCATTTCTTTGGTCTTGCCAACATTCAGAGAGAGACAGTTGTCCAAGCACCATGATGTTAGATGCTCCACCTCGTCCAAGTATGCCGTCTCATTGTTGTTGGAAATGAGGCCCAGGACAACAGTATCATCAGCAAATTTGATGATAGAGGTGGAGCTGTGTGTGGACAAACAGTCATGTGTGTAGAGAGAGTAGAGCAGGGGACTCAGGACACAGCCCTGTGGAGCTCCCACACTCAGGGTGATGGAGGAGGAGGTGGACTGGCCTACTCTCACCACCTGAGGCCTGCCAGTGAGGAAGTCCTCAATCCAGTGGCAGAGAGAAGGATTCAGGCCGAGATCCAGGAGTTTGGAGGTTAGCTTGATGGGAACTATGGTGTTAAAGGCTGAGCTATAGTCAATAAATAGCAGCCTTACGTAGTTCCCACTTTTGCTGTCGATGTGAGTGAGGGAGGAGTGGAGGACATGAAAGATGGCATCTTCAGTCAATCTATTGGGACGATAGGCAAACTGAAGAGGGTCCAAAATGTCAGGAATGTAGGCGCAAATGGTGTTTTTAATGAGTCTCTCAAAGACCTTCATGACTATAGATGTGAGAGCCACTTGTAACACAGGTTAAATAAAGGGATTTATTTAATTTGTGCACAATTTAGTTTTATCATATTCTCTTAATAAAAGTCAGTAAGAGATGAAAAAAATTATTAAAGAAAAAATATATATATGCAAATTTAGTCTAGGTTAATGCGCAGTGATCGACCAATGAGAGCTCTCTGTCATTTGCGTGCGCCTGTAATTGAGGCGAGCCTGTGTGAGAGCAAAATCAATCAAAGGTAAATAACTATTTCATAAATTTTGTGAAAATGATTTGTTACGGGTTATGGTATTTACTTCAGTGTGAGCGGTTATAGTGAACCGCGTGGTTATTTGTTCATTTCGGAGTTTCACCGTCGCCATTGTTGGCCATGTGTTCAGATAAGAGTGAAAGCTATTGATTGAGGTAAATTGATGTGATTTATATCAGTTCATGAAGAAATGGTAAATGTAATTGTATTATGTTATTCTGGATCTTTGATGTGGAATTATTTTGAAATTCACTAAATGAATGTTCTGATCTGTGATCAGGCCAGGTTTTTTTTTTCTTCCTTGTTTCTCTGCTCTATTTTCTTTCCTTTCCTTTTCCTCTTATTTGATTTTTGGAACCGTGATACCCGAATGACCTTCTGTGACACCCTGGGAACTTCACATTCGATGGCGAGCCAACCAAACCTCTAGCAGAAGAGAAGACAGTACGTTGTGGAGAGGATGACGATATCCTTCTGTGAGTTTTCCAGTTTTTTTTTCATAGAGAGAGACAAATTTCAATCTGAGGAACTCTTAAAGGTGTAGGGTCATCCCAACTCCAGATCAAGAGGCATTGTAACCTCATGAGTACACTTGAGGTCTTTTGAGAGTGACATTATCCTCCTTTTCATTCTATTTCTTTTTCCTTTTTGGGTATTGAATTGACCGGTCTGTATATATTTGTATATACAAGAAAAAACGAGTGCACTCAAGGGAATTCTCATAGTTTGTTTATGTGATATTGTAATTAACTTTTTTTTTTTTTTTTTTTTTTTTTTTTTTTATCGCTTTCTATTTTGTTTCAAGTGAACCAATTATATTTCTATTCCTAATTTAATCTTGTGTCTGTCTGGTTTTTCTCATCCCAACCCGCTACCTCCTTAGCGACCTTTAGATCTTCTGATGAGCCCAAATTTCAAATGTATTGCACAGTAAGCAATCTATTCAATTGTTAATTCTTAGAAGTGTAATACATCAGGAGTTGCTACACACTGGACGATAGTCATTTAGGCAAGAGGGTTTACTGTTCTTAGGGACAGGGATGATGGTGGATTTTTTGAAGAACAGCTCGCCTCTCCTTTGACCCCAATATTTATACATAAAATATTTTGGAAGTCTATTCTTGATCAAATGACTTCTGCTTCGTTTGCTCTTTTCACCCCGTTCCGGTTCCTGTTTTTCACCCTGCACACAAGACTGCTTCATAGTTAAGGAACACAGACGGACCATAAGTTACCTCCACCTTATAGCAAAACAATTCCTTATATTGACCTGTCATACATACCAACACCCTATGGCTATTGCTCTGATTACTCTTATCCCCCACAGAAAATACATATTTTTCTTACCCACTATAATGTTGATGCCTGAATCATCTCATAAGATAACATTATCTTCAATTAACTATTCTTAATGATTGATCTCTAAAAGCATGCTAGCAATAATGCACAAACAAATATTTTATTCCCTTCAATCCCCCTTTCTTAGACCTCTTACAGAGCATCCTCTTCCTCATCCTCTTCATTGCTTCCCGCCAGCAGTGGCATCTGATATGGTGGTGGAGCCTCCTTGACCTCCACTGCTGTTACGATGAGCCTGTTACAGAGAGATCTAATACATGGGATACAACAACAACCACATGTAACCAATATTCCTATGAAGGTTGCTGCAGATATATTAAATAACCAAATGATAAGCACAATCAATACTTTAGTGCAAGTTAATATTACCTATGACCAAAATCCTAAATGATTCTGTCGCTGAGCTCTTTGAGCCCTAGCCAAAGCTTAAAACCAATATATCCCAACAAAGTACTAGATCAGTACACTGAAGTAAATCAAAACTACCCAGAAAAGTATCTGAAGCCTTATGCAGCTATTCATCTCTTTATTAAAGAATCCATGTTAGTACAGTTCATACACTGTTATTACCATTTAAATTCCTTTGAACACCTCAATCAAAAAATGTTACACTCTTTCCCACTCCAATGTATCTCTCCCACAGCCAATCTTAGGGATTGACACTGTTTTAATCTGATTCTCCCTGCAGTGCTTCCCCATACATTCTAAACTTCGTCAAATTCTCATATGTTGGGATTTGAGTTGCTTGTTCTTTTGTGATCAAATGAAACGCTATTTTCTCTAAGTTGTAATGCAATTCCTGCCCCGTATGCACAATCCTGGCTTACACAATAGGCTAAAGGTTCATTCGGTGGGCTGTTAAATAAATCCCCCTTTTTGTACTTGAGTGTCAGGGTCCCCTGGCACTTTGTCAGATTGTTCTGTGTGTTCACCTGTAAATTAAACTGTTGTGTCTGTGAATTTTTAGTCTGTTCTGTACCAAGTGTCTCTGTATCCTCCCCCTTTTGGTCCTATAGTCCCTTGTGTCCTCCAATGTCCTTGATGGTGGTTCTGCTGGCGCACAACACGTCCAATGGTACCACGTGTCCCCTTTGCCTTCTAATCTGACACATTTACGACCTGTGTTCTCTCTGTTACCTTATGAGGACCAGTCCACCTTGGTTGATTCCACTTCCTCTTGAATATCTTCAAGAGGACCCACTCTGTGGCCTGACCAACTCCCGCCTTAGGATCTGGTGCCTGCGATCTGTCAACAATCTGTTGTGAGAAACTTGAGACAAGAGACGTTAGTTTGTCATAGTATGGTTTGTATTGCAGTGGTTCACTGCAAAGCCAGTTACCCTGTTCAATGAAGATCTTATAGCCATCAAAGCAATCGTTAACGCATTTACCCAGTTCAATTTAGTCTGTGCACAGATTTTAGCCAATTTTGTTTTTAGATTCAAATTCATCCTTTCGACCTTCCCTTGGGACGAAGGGTGGTAGACTGAGCCAAAACTATGTTTTAGGCCTAGGGCCTACTCCACTGCCTGTAGATCTGCATTCTTGAAGTGTGTTCCATTGTCTGACCGAATTTTCCTTGGGAACCCATACTGAGGTATGTAATGATTGATTAAACATTTCACTACAGATTGGCTGTCTTCAGATTTTGTGGGCCATCCCTCAGGCCATCCAGTGAAACTGTCCACCAGTACCAGCATATATCTTTTCCCTTGGACCCTCTCACCCATGCCTGTGAAATCAATGACCACCTCTTCCCCTGGGCCAGTCCGCAATGGAAATGCACCCATGTGAGGTTTGTCGGTAGATTTTATATTGTGTTGTACACACATTGAGCACTCCCTAATGAAGGCTTCTGAGGTTTCCTTCAAATAAGGATGCCACCAGTGTGCAAGAGCTCTCATCATCTGAGCCCTACCAGAGTGAGCTAGGCAATGTGCTTCAGCTACCAATGACTTCATCATGGCTGGTGGAATAACAGGTCGTCCATCTACAAACCTCCAGGCGTTATCACCTTTGATTGCCCCTCTCTCAAGCCACATGGATTTCTCCTGTAAAGATATGCTCCCAAGTTAATGCTGGCAATAGGTCAGTTACCTGCAGCTCAGAAGACAGAAGCTGGTTAACTACCTTATAATCAGCTGCTTGTTTTGCTGCATCATCTGCCACTTGGTTTCCCTTGGATGTGATTGTTTCCTTTTTTTTTTTCATGTCCTTTGCACTTGATCACAGCTACCCGTTCTGGCAGCAAGATGGCTTCTACTAACTGCTGCATTTCTACCTGATGCTTAATTGGCTGTTGCGTTGCTGTCATAAATCCTGCTCTTTTCCATTTAGTTAGTTCAGTATGCACTGCCCCTACTTCATATGCTGAGTCTGAGTAAATGTTCACTTTTTTTCCTTTTCCCCAGTTCAACACCTCAATCGACTTCAATGCCATGATTTCTGCTCGTTGCGCTGACTGTTTTCCTATCAATTTTTCTGCCACAATTGTCTCAAATCCGTTACCCACTTTTCTTACCACCGCGTATCCTGCTTCTAGTTCACCCTTATCGTTCCTGTGACAGCATCCATCTGTATACAGGTCCTGGACCTCACCCTCCAACCTTGTAGCCTCCAAATCAGGCCTAATTTTACTTTCCATTTCCACAGTCAGTTCACACACATGGGACTGCCCTTCAGTGATATAATCTGCCATGTTGATGCCTTCATGAGTGAAGGTCAAGTTTGGCCATGATAAGACTTTCAGGATCATGCCCTGTCGCAATGATGACATCGTGAATGCTGTGGAATTCATGTAAGCCATCACTGTGTGAGATGTCAAAATGGTCAATGCATGCCCCAGCACCACATGCGCCGTTTTCTGGACAATCTTTGCCAAACCTGCGGCATATCTGGTGCATGGATGCTCTCTTTGCTCAGTTTTATCTAGCAGAATGCTCACATACATCAGAACCTTCCTCTGGCCATCAGCTTTCTGAAACAGCACTCCATTAACCGTTTGTTCTCCCTCTGATACGTCTAAATAGAATGGTCTGTCATAGTCGGGGATGGCTAGGTCAGCTGCTAGTGCTAAAGAGGACTTGAGGTCAATGAACAATCGTTCAGCCTCCGTCGTCCAATCCAGTACAGCTTTGAGCTGTCAGGCTCCTTTCTGCTGCACCAGCTGTCTCAGTGGCGTGGTTTTATCTGTATATGCAGGAATGAACTGCCTGCTGAATCCTGCCAACCCCAAAAATGACCACATGTTTTTCACTGTGACAGGTTTTGGATGGCAGATCTATGCTGTGAAGAAATTCCTGCCCCTTCTGCTGACACTACTCTCCCTAGAAAGGTGACCTGGGGTCTGCACACCTGCAATTTGGATTTACTAACCCTGAAACCTGACTTATAAAGCTGTAGTAAAACTCTTCTTGTCGCCTCAACGCATGACTCTGGAGTCTCCGCTGTAATGAGTAAATCATCAACATATTGAATCAAAACCGTCCCCTCGGGTATGTCACACTCCTGCAACATCTCCCTCAATGTGTGGTTAAAAATCCCAGGGGATAAAATGAACCCCTGTGGAACTCTACTATACCTGAACCTCTGCCCCCTGAATGTGAAAGAAAATATATCTCACAGGTGTTCTGCCAGTGGTAAACAGAAGAATGCGTTTGCCAAATCAATACACGTAAACCACTTCTGTTCTGGTCTAATAGTAGTTAGTGCAGTGTATGGGTTGGGCACAGGAAGAGTGGGTGTTTTTGTGACTGCATTTATTACATTTACATTTATGCATTTGGCAGACGCTTTTATCCAAAGTGACTTACATTGCATTCAAGGTACACATTTAAAAAAAAAATGTTGTCAGTTCTTGCTTTCCCTGGGAATCAAACCCATGACCTTGGCGTTGCTAGCGCCACGCTCTCATTGTTTGAGCTACAGGAAAGCTTTTTATGCGCCTTAGATCATGTGCCATTCTATACTTTCCTGTATTTTGTTTTTCTACAGGTAGAATTGGCGTGTTCCATTCCGAGCTAGAAGGTTCTAGTACACCTGCCTGAAACAGTCTGCCAGGCTGCTGTAAACAAAGCAGACTTTATTTCATCTATCTCCGCTCATTCAAATCTCAGTCTCATGGACCTAACTGAGACCTGGATCAAACCAGAGAACACGGCCACTCTTGCGGCCCTCTCAAATAATTTAACTTTTTCTCACACCCCTCACCCGATTGGGAGGGGTGGAGGTACTGGTTTGCTCATCTCAAATGATTGGAAATTTGAGTCCTCTATCTGGCAACAGTTCATTTGAATCACACTCAATCACTATCACTCACCCTGCTAAAATCCATGTTGTAGTTGTTTATCGCCCGCCAGGTCAACTGGGTAACTTCCTGGAGGAGTTGGATATGTTACTCTCCAAATTTCCTGACCTTACTACTTGGTGACTTCAACATCCACCTTGAGAAACACCAGGCTGCAGATTTCACCTCTCTACTCACCTCATTTGACCTTAAGCGAGTGTCTACTACAGCTACTCACAAATCAGGTAACCATTTGGACCTTATCTACACACACTACTGCTCCACAGACAACACTTTAGTTAACAACACTCCCCCTCTCGCCTATCCACTATTTTTTCATTCTCACTTCCTCCACTGTCTCAGCTCTCTGAATCTAGCACTTATAGAAAGCTATAGTCCGGTATCCCTTCTTGCTTTTATTGCAAAAACACTCGAGCAAGTTGTTCAACCAACTCTCTATGTTTCTTGAACAGAACAACCTCCTGGACAACAACCAATCTGGCTTCAAAAGCGGCCACTCAACTGAGACTGCCCTTCTCTCGGTTACTGAAGCACTGAGACAGGCAAGAGCAGCTTCCAAATCCACAGTACTCATCCTACTGGATTTGTCTGCAGCTTTTGACACGGTTAACCACCAGATCCTCCTGTCAACTCTCGTGAAGATGGGCATCTCAGGAACTGCTCTCCATTGGATCAAGTCTTATCTCTCAGGTAGGTCCTTCAGGGTGTCATGGAGAGGTGAAGTGTCTAAGTCACATCATCTAGCTACTGGAGTTCCCCAGGGCTCAGTGCTTGGACCACTTCTCTTCTCCATCTACATGTCATCACTGGGATCTGTCATCCAGAAACATGGCTTTTCCTATCACTGCTATGCTGATGACACTCAACTCTACTTCTCATTTCAACTAGATGTTCCCACAGTTGGTGTTCGTATCGCTGCCTGCCTGACAGATATTTCTGCCTGGTCAACTCAATCTGGCAAAGACAGAACTCCTTGTGGTCTCAGCCAACCCAGTACTTCATCATACTCTCTCCATTCAGCTCAGTTCATCATCCATAACTCCGTCCAGGACAGCCAGGAACCTTGGAGTTGTGGATGATCAGCTAAAATTCACTGACCACATCACTGCAACAACCCGGTCCTGCCGATTTGCCTTATACAACATTAAGAAGATTAGACCCTTCCTATCAGAGCAGGCCACACAACTCCTGCTACAAGCTCTTGTTCTCTCCAGACTGGACTACTGTAATGCTCTTCTAGCGGGCCTT
Source organism: Paracanthobrama guichenoti (assembly GCA_018749465.1). NCBI lineage: Eukaryota > Metazoa > Chordata > Actinopteri > Cypriniformes > Gobionidae > Paracanthobrama > Paracanthobrama guichenoti. The sequence continues at coordinate 27,881,210 of CM031952.1, forward strand.
CCAGCATGCACTATCAAACCCTTGCAACTGATCCAGAATGCAGCGGCGAGAGTGGTCTTTAATGAGCCGAAGAGAGCGCACGTCACGCCTCTCTTCATCAGTCTGCACTGGCTGCCAATAGCCGCTCAAATCAAATTCAAGGCACTGGTGCTCGCCTACAAGGCAACCACTGGCTCTGCACCAACATACCTAAACTCGCTTGTTCAGACTTACACACCCTCCAGAAGCTTGCATTCTGCAGGTGAACGGTGCCTTGTGGTGCCATCCCAAAGAGGCATGAAATCCCTCACAAGGACTTTTTCCTGGACCGTTCCCACCTACATTTATGCATTTGGCAGACGCTTTTATCCAAAGCGACTTACATTGCATTCAAGGTACACATTTTTTTTTGTCAGTTCTTGCTTTCCCTGGGAATCGAACCCATGACCTTGGTGTTGCCACACTTTTATGCCACACTTTTGCCACACTTTTATTGTTTGAGCTACAGGAAAGCACCTGGTGGAATGACCTGCCTGTCTCAATTCGAGCAGCTGAGTCGGTAACCATTTTCAAAAAACATCTTAAAATGCATCTTTTCCAGCAGCACCTGACCAATAAAGAATAGCACTTATCACTCTAGTAGTTTTCTGTTTGTCTATTAAAAAATGTTTTTAGTTGCTTCTATTGCTCTCATTGGTAAGTCGCTTTGGATAAAAGCGTCTGCTAAATGACTAAATGTAAATGTAAAATGTTAACAGGCCTTGAATGGTGTCTGCAGTGCCCTCTTCAGCCTCTGGTTTATGTGGATACTGGGACTTAGTACATCGATATTGGTACATCACATGTGAATTCAAAACTCACTGGTTTCAAGGATCTACACCACCCCACATCCATGGGTCCTGAGAACCATAGGTCCTGTGGCAGATCCTCAATCATGGTGTCAGCCAACTCATGATCAGTTTTTTCTCTACCATGCCATCTTGTGATCCATTTGTGTTTCAGTGTCACTTCATTTTTGGTGATTTTATTAATTCTGTATCCTTTTTTGTTTCGGAGAAATACTGTACCCCAAGAATTTGAGTGTCTAGCCAATCAGTGGCATCTAGCATGCGTTTCGTCATTGGGCCCAAATCTTTAGCCTGATGCTCTGGGTGGATGGCTAACGTGATGTGAGGCCAAGCCTCCTTGTGCATCATATACCATTCTTCCTGTTCATATGCCAATTGCACAATTCCTACTACCCCTTCTGGGCCCAGTAGTATCCATGTACACTCGATTTCCCATTCTTTCCCCTCTAAGTCTCTGCTAAATTCTTCCTGATACCATTCACATTGGTTTCTATCGTAAAATAGAGTGATGTGTGGAGGCATGTATGGAGCAATGTTCAAAACCCATGGCTTCCAGAGCGAGTATAGCTCCAGCAGACCTCTGTTCCCCCTTGAACTTGAAAATCACCCCCTCCGGGCTGCAGAGAATTGAAGCTCCTAGCTTGATCAATAAGTCTCTCCCCAGCAGGTTGGTTGGCCTGCTTGAGATAGCAGAAAACAGTGGTTAACAGTCTGTTGTTGCACTCTTACAGGTAGAGGTTTAGAGAATGGCAGTCTTTCACAAGCCCCAGAGAAACCCATAACCCTTGTGGTTTTGTCAGAAATTAATGTGTGATCCATGTGGATGTTTAAGGTGGAAAACGTGGCCCCTGTGTCTACCACAATGTTCAGACAGACATTGTTGACCTCCATGCTTAGCAGGGGTTCCACCCTAGCCCTGCTCGGGTCTCTCTGTGGGCTGTCAATAGTAGTCCAGATCGGCTTCCTCCGCCTCCCATACTTGGTATTGGGTGCCTGTCTGATGCGGGGCTAAAGCTGCATGTGGTGCTGTGTACTGGATTGCAGGTTGTGCATAGGAAGCCCTGCCTCTTGGTGCTCCTCTACCTCTCGCTGGGGTCCCCTTTCCCCTCAGGGCTGGCTATGCCTGAGGGCACACTCTGGCAAAATGACCCATCTGGCTGCAGGAAAAACCGTGACCACCCTGCCTTCCCACTCTGCCACCTCAGGTGCCCATGCTCATCATGCTCCTCCACTATAACCCACTCTTGGCGGTTGCCAGTTCTGGCAAGCTCTGGGTTGAGCCATGGCGTGAGGATTGTCTTCTGACCATGCTGGTGGATCAATTACTGTGGTTGAATATTGAACCAACTGTTTTGGTTTCTCTTTTTTTATTTCATTGATTTTCTGTCTGGCCTCACCTAACTGCATTTTAAGGAGCTGAGCTTTCAAGTACTCGAGCTCTGTCTGTTTAGCCTTAGATTTATCATGAGCCCTGGTCATGTGATGTATCAAATGCCTCTCCCAGATTTGTGTCTCACTTCCTGGTATGTCAGGATTGTCTTTTAAGGCTACTTTCACACTCTGACTGGTCCCCTCCAGCACCGCTACTCTAAACATTTCCTCATGTACCTTATCTGAGTGTGGATGCACACCTGTGTGGGCTTCCCATTCTACCTTACATCACATCAAATAAGCTGCTGGGTTCTCTCCTTCTTTGGGTGAAAATCGAACGTTATGGAGAGCCCTAGGGGGTGCAGGAAACAACTTCCTAATTGTGTTCCCCCATTTAGGGGATACTGAACTGTATCTCACATCAGATGGTATACTACCAGTTCCTGCTTTGGTCTCTATTTCCACCAATTGTCCAGCTGTGATTACCTGTCCTAATAGGGCTCTCATGTCTCCAAGGGCTAATTTGTGGCCCTGGGTTAGAGTCAGCATTTTGTTCAACCATTTGCCACCTCCCTCAGTGATGTGTGATAATTTGTTTAGAATGGCTCCCATGTCTGTGAAGGACCATGCCTGATACTTCTCGTTACCGTTCCTGACCACTAGGGGATAATTAGATGCCATTTCTTCAACTGGTGCCAGTACCTTGTGTCCATTTCTACTCCTAGTCCAATATGGTGACCTTATTGGTTCTGACACCTGCATCTTACCTTTAATCACTACTTCAAGGTCTTGTCCTCTTTGATCCTTCTCTATCTCAGCTACCATCTTGTTCTCTTCTCTATTCCTAATTATAGCTTCCAGGCTCCTCGCTCTTCTCACAGTTTCCCTACTTTCCTGTGCTAGCTCCTCTATCATATCTTCCATTTTCCATCTTTCTTTCTATCTCCTCCTTGTCAAACATAAATTTTAGCTCCTCCTTGCTAGTCCTCTCTTGACCATTCCTTCCTTTCTGACTCTTTCCTTCTACTCTCACATCCAAGTTGTCCTGTTCTCTTAGTTCCTTGTCAGTCCATCCATTATGTCTTCTTCCTGCCTCGCTCCCTTGTCTGTTACTTCCTGCACTGCCTACTGTGTCCACACCCATAACTTTGCTCTGATCCTTCCCTACTTTCCATTCCTTTTCTACTCTCACCTGTCATCCCACATGCTTCCTCCCCATATTCTGCCTTGGTTTCTTTTAAGTCCAGGCATCCTCCTTTCACTTTTCATCGTCCTGGTGCATCTCCCTTAGAGACATCTAAAATTCCTCCCTCCACACCATATACTGGAGCCTGGTGGTAAACTGGTTCCTGCTGATAAGGTGGCAGGGCAGTTGGTGTGGTTGGATGTATGGGCCTATATTCCTCTCGTTTCCTACTGGCCTCTGCCTCTGTAGATTTTTTTCTCTATCGCTACTAAGGTCAAAGTATGCCACAGAGCAAAATTGTTCTGCAGTTTTTTCTTCCTCAATCTTCCATTTCTTTTTTGTAATTACACCCTTCTCTTGCTGTCTGTGCACTTTAGTTTATCATGATTAACCCTCTGTTTTTCTCAGAAGAGCTGCCATATCTACTTTGCTACTGTCCTCTAAATTATGTAAATTTTTGAACTCCATATACATAATGTTGATTTCTTTTTTCTTTTTGTCCCTTCTCTTTCACTCAATTCCACTTATCACTTGTGCTTTCAGTTTTCAGTGGCCCACATGTCCCATATTTTTTCACACTCTCTATCGAATTCCCTCTCCATTCTGACTCTGTATTTAATATTTCTTCTTTTGTCTAGTTATTTTCTTATCTCCTTTACTATTGCATGTGACTGATGTGGCTGTTTTTCTCCTATGTGGACTCTCACAGGATTTCCTGATCGTCCCTATTACACCTTCTTTTAATGGGCACTTCCTATGTGGATTTACACCAAGTCTTCTCTGTGAGTTTACACCAAGCTTTCTCGGAACATCCCTATTTGTGCCTTCTTTTTCTATCAGTCATATATAACACCTATTCTCTATTATTTTATTTTTATTACTAGTATTTATTATTTATTTATTATTACTATTATTATTTTTAATTCCCTCCTAACTTCTTTTCTAAACTTTCACCTTCCTCCTATATTCTCTTTTATTCGATTGTACTCACACACACTCTATTTATCACATTTTATCTTTTTTGTTTGTACTACTCTACTTTTCTGAATGCGGTCTTTAGGAGTCTAACCACTCTCCAGGGATCTTCCCCCAGGCTCCTTCGTTCACTCGTCAGTGACTCGGGCCCCCAGGCCTCGGGTTCTCGTGTCTCAGACACGTGCGTCCCAGACGCTAAAATTTCTATTCCTTTGTGTCCCAGACACTGCGTCTTTTTTTTAATCACAATAATCTCTTTCTTAAAAATACTTAATTCATATGATTTATTCGTACACAACAAAAATGTTTCAATCACTTCACCACTCTTGACATCATAATTTAGAAAGTTGCCAATCGCAGAACTTTGATGTAGAAAACAGGTGTCTGCTTACCTTTCTTTCTGGTTCAGAAACAAAATATAGTATAACTGTTTAATGATTAAGTCAGATGAAGAAAGCATACAGAGCTCTGGGTCACAGCTATCCCTAATTACACAATCCTATGCACGGCTTATGTTCAGGCAGTTTGCAACAGCTCGCCTCTCCTTTGACCCCAATATTTATACATAAAATATGTTGGAAGTCTATTCTTGATTAGATGACTTCTGCTTCGTTTGCCCTTTTTACCCCGTTCCGGTTCCGGTTCCTGTTTTTCACCCTGCACACAAGACTGCTTCATAGTTAAGGAACACAGACGGACCATAAGTTACCTCCACCTTATAGCAAAACAATTCCTTATATTGACCTGTCATACAAACCAACACCCTATGGCTATTGCTCTGGTTACTCTAATCCCCCACAGAAAATACATATTTTTCTTACCCACTATAATCTTAATGCATGAATCATCTCATAAGATAACATTATCTTCAATTAACTATTGTTAATGATTGCTCTCTAAAAGCATGCTAGCAATAATGCACAAACAAATATTTTATTCCCTTCACTAGAGTGATCTGAGTCGTTTTAGCACGTTGATATGGTGTTGCTAGTGTAACAGGGAAAAGAAAATTGTTATGAATTGTGCCAAAATGTTTGTTCGTTTTATAATAATTTTGTATATTTTGTAATGTATTAAGTGCATCCAGGGATATGGGGACACCTACAGGAATATGGGGACACCTACAGGTGACTAGGGTAAATTATGTCTAGCGTCGGCCATTTTCTTCTCAGTTGCATGAAGCGCTTGAGGAGAACGGTAGGTGTAAAATCTCTGTCCGGTCAGACAAATAAAATATCATCAGAGATGATGTTATTTATCTTTTAAGGTCCAAATTGTTCTTTAAATTTTTTTTTAATTTTATAATAAGTTAGGTTGAGTTATAAGAGATATAGAGTTGACGGATAATTGATGTTTTATACAGAACTCACTGTCGAGTGTATTAGGAGCACCTAGTATTTGTTGTGTTTCTGCCTCTGTATTTTCTTGTTGCCTATTTTCACATGTGCATTTGTTTCTGGCAGTTGTGTGACCGGATGAGCTGTATATCACATCTTTGTGGTGTCATTTCATGTATTTCAGTAAACACAAGTGAGCTCAGTCTGCGTCTCCGTGTGGTCCTTCCCGGGAGGGTCGAAATGAAAAGAGCAAACCAGAAAAAAAAGGGGGTTACACTAGAGTGATCTGAGTGGTTTTAGCATGTTATGCAGTTGTTACAGTGTTCTGGGTGGTTTTAACATGTTGTTATGCAGCTGCTAGAGTGTTCTGAGTGGTTTTATATTATGTGGCTGCTAGGGTGTTCTGTGTGGTTTTAGCATGTTTTTATGTGGTTGCTAGTGTGTTCTAAGTAGTTTTAGCAAGTTGTTATGCAGCTTCTAGGGTGTTTTGAGTGGTTTTAGCCTGATGTACAGTGACTAGGGTGTTCTTGTAAGTATATTCTGAGTAATTTCAGCATATTGTTATCACTCAGAATAGTCTAGCAACTGCATAACAAACTAAAGCCATTCAGAAAACCTTAGTTACCGCAAGACAACAGGCTAAACCACACAATACCCTAAAACGCAGTTAACAACATGCTAAAATCACTCAAAACAATCTAGCAAATGCATAACAATGTCTTGGAAACCACACTTTACACCCAAGCAACCTCTAGCGAATCTTAATGTATAAAATTTTAAATGTCAAATGCATGTCTATGAGGTGGAAACAGTCAGTGCATCTCGGCTGACAACTTCTGATTGAATCTCCAAAAATGCTCTTTAATACCCTGGAAATGGGGCTTTTCTCTGGGGTATTGTATATAATTTGTGGGGCGTCAGGGAGCCGCTATCAATATGTGGGAGACTTCCGGACCTTCCGGGAAAGGTGGGATGTCTGGCGACGTTGTTGTCTAGCACTTCAATAGGACATGCTATTGCCAACCCATTGATAACTCTGTGAAATCATCATAATCCACTTTAAAACTTTTTTGAATTTTCTGATGGGGGAGGGTCCCACAGGAAAATTAGAAAAGCGTTTAACATCACAGATAGTCTGAGAGTGCACCTTTCTATGCCAGTGTTGCTTTGTTTTTCCCATGCTCCTCTGGTTCTGATCTCACTTTTCGCTCCATACATGTGTTTCTCATTAGCGTCCGTACTCTCAGAGCACAGCTTATGGTTTTTAATATACCTGCTGAAGGATGTTACATCCAGAGTAGAAACCTGAGAGAGAACATAAGGGCATCAGCTGTAATAACCAAAGACGCCTGAAATGCCTGGAAAAACTAACTGTTAGCATTGCCAAATTTGCCATTCTCCTCAACGGTAGTTCCTCAGCTAACGCATGTAGCCCTGAAAGTATGTGAAATATTTTCAAGAAAGAAAGCTCTCAGAAAAGTTTGGTAAAACATCTACTGTAGTATAGTTGCTAACAACACAGAAAAATCACAGCATGCTGGTTCTGTTAAAATGATCCTCTCAGGGAAGTAGTCCCATATGGAGAGAATCAGACACTAGCAGGGCTGACATGCAACTGGATTAACATGAAGAACTTTGGAAAAGTGCACAGGAAGGACAACTCAGGTGGATGACACACACACCTGCAGAAAAAAGAGACGGCCGCTCTTGGCTTTATGGTGCCACTGGAGGAAAGGTTATGTACAAATCAAATGGATATCTTTTACTACAATATAATGATTCATGGGTAATTTATTAAATTGAATATTTAAAGTTAAAAGTAAATAGTTTATTATATAAGACTCTAGACTACATTCTAATTGGATGACCAACATTCATTCTTGTACCTTTGTCTTTTTATTTCAAATCAAAGTTTGTAATGTTGTGATTCACCTCGTGGCCGATTGGTTTGGTCCCATACATGGTTTATAGCTCTTTAACAAAGACTGTTTTAAAATCCCTATGGGAAATATGAATGAAAAAAATATATACTTCTGGAACCAGCGCTGCTGAAAAGGGGGGCGGGAACTGTTGCACTATTGGTGCGTTCAAGTCCTCCTGGAAAGTTTGTATTTACGAGTTTTGCTTCAATTTATAAAGGTGCTGTAAACTGAATCGTTATATATTTAATCGGAATTATACAATATTGTCAAAGTTTATTGTAAATGGGAAAATAATTTTTAAAAAGTTAATTTAAACAAATTTACTGTGAATATAGACGCTGCATCCATTAGATCCGCCATGTTTTCTCTCTGACAGACACGCCCCCAACTTGGCATTAGCGCCATTACGTCATGAAAGTGTGGACTCGTAGGAAGACCGCAAGTATTTGGGGTGCCATTTGGGACAGGGCTTTAGTACATTAACGTCGGTGGACTTGAACCAGAAAAACAGTGTCTACTGACATCTTTCCGAGGTTGAAATGGAATTCCTTCTGATTATCTAAAAGGCAGAGATGATCGGTTCACAAGCAGCTCAAGCTGAGACGCTACAGCGGTCTGTCACGACACATCAAAGAGCCACAAAACTGTATTTATTGTTTAAATTTTGGAATCAATGACAATGACTTTGTATCAAAAGTAACCTGCCCTGTCCCATCTGTCGGTACGTTGTCAGTATCATCTTTGCTCCGCGATGAATTTTTCACTGTGTGAGAACTTGTGGCGTGAGAGAGCCATGGCTTGTCAGACACAGCAACAATAATTAAAGGGGGCGGGTCTTTGCAAACGACAGTTCTGGGCCCAAAGAAAATCCAGTTTCCCGCTTGTAATTCAATGCCATTCATGTGCGTTCAACTCATAAATACAATCATTCTGACATAACTTAAATGCACCATATAGTCACTACATTGATTAGCAAACACAAACAACCTAAAATTAGACTAATGCGCATCATTATCATATTGTATCTTGTACAGTGGTAAAGTTGGCAGTGGCTATTTGCACTGATAGATAGATAGATAGATAGATAGATAGATAGATAGATAGATAGATAGATAGATAGATAGATAGATAGATAGATAGATAGATAGATAGATAGATAGATAGATAGATAGATAGATAGATGCCATTTAAACTGCAAATAGTAACAGATTCTATTTACACTATGTAAAAAGAAAGTATTTTCTTTGTAATAAGTGTAAATAATAGTTAGATATTTGTACCTCAGTATTTTAGTACATTATAAAACAGTATGCAATAATAACATATTGAGTGTAAGTGATTATACACTGCCCAGCCAAAAAACTAAATTAAATCTCTGTTTGGATTTAAATTGGTAAATGCTTAAGAGTCTATGATCGGATCATTATTGCAGTGATTATTATGTTTCTAGTATGTTATGTGTTTGGCAACAGTTCTTCTAACCCTAATTGATGGAGTGTGTAGCTTTTCATTTCTTAAACAACCAGGAAGACACATTACGGCCATATTCAGGCTCAAACAGTGAAAGAATGGTTCGGAGGGAGCATGAAGGTTGGCACCAAGAGTCCAGATCTTAAATTCATTGAAAGTCTTTGGGATGTGCTGGAGGAGACTTTACAGAGTGCTGGACACTTGCATTGTCAATACAAGATCTTGAACAAAAATGTATGTACCTCTTGATGAAAATAAATGTTGTGATGTCATTTCCATCAAGAGGTGCATCCATTTTGGTCAAGATCTTGTATTGACAATGCAAGAATCAAGCAATCTGTCAAAGCTCTGTCAATATGGCCATAATGTGTCTTCCTACATGGTTGTTTAAGAACTGAAAAGCTACACACTCCATCAGTTAGGGTCAGAAGAACTGTTGCCAGACATATAACATGCTAGAAACATAATCACTGCAATAATGATCCAATCATAGACTCTAAAGCATTTACCAATTTAAATCCAAACAGCGACTTTTTTTTTGTATTTGTATTTATTAAATAAAAGCCCTCCCTACACCTAACCCTGAGTCTACACCGGACGCGACCATTGACGCATCGCGCCACCGCCGCATCAGCTAGAAGCTGTCTACACTGGACACGACAAAGTGACCATTGCAAATCCATTTGTCCTTCCTATGAGAAGTACGCAAGTGCTTGGGGTATGTCATAAATAGAACGAGGCATCAGTTTACTGTCGGGGGTTTGTCGTGTTGCGTCACACTGCGCCGCATCCATTGTAGACAACATCACTGATTATAATGGGTTCAATTGTCTTTTGGCGCCTCACATTGCGCCGCTCGCCTCCGGTGTAGACATGGTGTAACCCTACCCGATAAACACTTTATTATTAAATACATTTTAGGCACTTATTTATACACATATTTGCAAAAATAAATGCCTTTCCAATCTGATATGCGATGGGAAAAGGGAGAAGAACGAGTTTGGCAAAAGGTGGATTCGAACTTGGGTAAATTGCCTTAAAAGCATCTGCAATGTGCCTTATTCCCTACACCACAGCTGCTAACAGGTCACAGACGTTTTTGTGGTCTTTTGTCTGGCCCAACCAGACGTTGATGGGCGGAGTTAATGTAAATATCCTCTGCCAACCAGATGGGCTATCTGCACTATAGACACTCCATTTAAGGCTGATCTGCTGATGTTATTCATTGCATGTATTGAAATATCCACTCAATAGCAGGATTAGGTCTGTGTGGCTTTCCAGTTTGTTTTTCATTTGTGTGAAGTCTTCATAATGACTCTCAAGTTCAGCTGCTTCTTATTGGGAGACTAGATGTTGCACTGGTTTCCGTGAAACGCAAGATGCTAGTAGTTAAAGTTTACAGGCAGTTTCAAAGAACCCCTGCTCACAAAAACCCCTGATGCTCGGAGATGAGTCATTTAAAACAAACATGTGCAAATGGTCATGTGTGCATCACACTACACTTAGCATGTAGCACAGCAAGCTTAGTTTACAACTTATCTGAACGAATTTCTCCAACATTTGCTATCTTGTTTGACTTTTTGATGCGTTTTGGTCAATCAGGTCACAAGTAGACGAGGGAGACGCGTTCCTGTTTACACATGGTGTTTTAATCTCTCTCTTTTGTCCACTTTCAACCACTTTTAACTTCTTTGAGGGGAGGGTCTATAGGCGGGTAAATGTATGGGTTTATTCATATCTTTCGATCTAATAGACAAAATAAGCATGCACAGTGTACATGTGAATGCGACCGAAGACGGAAAAACATACATATGGCAAAAGCTTTCATAAAAAAAAAATAAAAAAAAAGTTTTGTTAGAAATCAGGAATGATGACAGAACATTGTGCTTGGTGCATTTTTTTCATCTTCAAACCAAACTTGGGTCTTCAGTCAAAGTTTAAATGGTGTCTGGTTACCGCAAACCCCTATAATGCTTAAGCGTTAAGTCATTAGGCGGAGAGTAGGCGGTCTTTTGTTTGAACACAATCGACCACATGAGTGTTTACACTACGAAAGCAATCAAAACGTTTTAGACCCAGTTTACACCTGTATAGTGTCATCCACTTAAGATCCGATCGACCAAAACGCATCTTAATACCAGGTGTAAACAGGGCCTGCTGTATACTACTATACTGTACATCATCTATGACATATGCATACCACCCCTGAAATGGCTTGTGTAGTTTGGCTGCCTTTACAAAAATATAGTATTCTGGCATATATTTAGCAAACATTCCAAAATAGCTGCAAACTCATATTTTCACATGCAAGTGAATTTGTAGACAATTGTATCACATTAACTACAAGTTGGTCACAAATACCCCAGGCTAGAGGTAATTTGAGCCGAGTCAGTGGGTAAGTTTGGGACAATTCGAGACCAATTTAAACAACATAAAACCAACCAAATGAAGCTGAAATTTCATTTCTGAAACAATATATTGAACACCAAAAACAGACTAAACAGAGTTTGATGAGTAAAATTAAATACAAAATGTACTAAAATAAAAACTGAATTTGAATGAATGAATGAATATGTCATTGAAACTAATACACGTTTTAGTCAGAATGTTCTTGGCATGGTAGTTTTTCTGCAATGTGGAACAGGTGGACAGATATACATGATTAAGCATCTTCTGGTTCTGATCAGAGAAGGATTTGGTGTACTTGTACATTGTTCCTATCAAATAAACTCAAACAAATTTTTTTAAAGAAAATGGTAAACTAAACCAGTTGTGTAGCATTACATTGAAATTATACCAGTTTATACTTCAGAGATTTAACTCAACTACAGTGTCTTATGGTGGGGTAAGTTAAAACGCTGGCTCAATTTACCCCACAGCATTTGGCTCACTTTGCCCCATAGCTGCCATTTTGGATAAAACTGGTTAGCTGATATTCAGGCTAGTATTTAGCTAAATGATTTGCATGGTTTTATACATTGCTAAATCACCAATATGGATCATAAATATTTTAGACCTGGACAAATTTGCTTTGATGCAACAGCCATTACATCTGTGAATTACAGCTAAAATTTTACTTTGACAATCCAAAAACAGTTTTTAAAGTAAACGGGCACCTTCCACTCCTCCAGTGTGCTTCTCATTTTCACAGTCTGGCAGAAATGATGGGTGGTTCCAAAATATATGGTCACGTGATAATAAAAGTGTACAGTTACCAAGATAAAGGGGGTGGGTCAACTTACCCACTGGCTCATCTTACCCCACTCTCCCTATTAAAATGCGTTTTGGTTGATCAGATCACAAGTGGACGACACTAAATACAGGTGTAAACGGGGTCTTAATCATTTTGAGCTCGTCCACTTACGACCACTTCCAGAGGTAGTTGAAAACACATTTGACTGGATTGCTTTCGTAGTGTAGATGCTCATGTGGTCGAATGCATTTGAACAGCCACCTACTGACCTAATGCGTAAACATAAACGGGGTTTAAACTTTGTTGGTTAAAGACCAAAGTTTGGTTTGAAGACGAAAAGCGTGCCAAGCACAATGTTCTCTCACCATTCCTGATATCTCACACTCATTCACAGCGTTCGACTGGTCACAGAGTGCGGCTGCCAGAGCAGAAACGAAAGCTGATGCTCTTCATGTGTTTTCTCCGGTCGTGTTCATATGTACATTGTGCACTCTTATTTTGTCCATTAGATCGAAATATCTGTACACACCCATACATTTACCCACCCATAGACCCTCCCCTCTAAGAAATCAGGACAGAAGTGGTTGAAAGTGGACAAAAGAGACGGATTAAAACACCGGGTGTAAATGGGAATGTGTCTCCCTCATACTTGTGATCCGATCGACCAAAACGCATCTTAATACCAGGTGTAAACAGAAGTGTGCAAGAAACACACTAGCAACCACCCAGAATGCAGAATGTGCAAAAAACATTCAAAATGTTTTACACAAGCAAGTAACACCACAAAACATTTGCTTCACTTGTAATATCACTAACCTATTTCTTGAACAAGATCTTAACCTAAATGTGAAGTAAATGAAATGTTACTAGGACCCGCCTGCAGAGACCCCACTAAAATGTATGTTTTTTTTCCTCTGTTGCAGTAACACCACAGGGAGAAGGAAAATGTCCCCTCCGACGCTCTGCCACAGCTGTTGCCTTTTAAAACACTCATTGTGCAAGAGGATATACAACAATTGAAACGTGTCCAATAATAACATGCTGGAAAAGTAGTTTTATGCTGTGGGCACATCCACTGTCAGGGGGAGGTTTATCTGAAGACTCTCCCTGGCCAATTCTAACAACACTGTGTAATGCCCTGTTAAACAGTTAATAAAGATATACTGTCTGGTCATTATTTGTTTTAGAGCACCATTCAAGTATTAGGCAACACAGAAACAATTGTGTGATTCTGTGACATCGCTGGCAGTTCTTGGAAGGGATGTTGGCACAAGACACTCTTCTATGGACTCCAATCTGTGGCACACTGCTTAGTGATAAACTGCAGCGTTCGAAATCACATACTCTCTTGAGTAGGTACTTATTTTGAATAAGTAATTACTTCACGACTGCTAAAATATCTATAGTATGAATGTAATTCAAACAAACTACATTCGCCACGTTGTCATTATCATGTGACCTACCAGCATCAGTTTCGTTGCTTCACTGTCACTCATAAATCCTCTCCTGTGGCCTCATGGGATAGTAGTGTCCATCAGATGGACACTTCAGAATCTCACCGGAAGAAGTAGGTACATTTAGCCTACTTTGATGAGTACTGTGAATTCAGACATACTAGTTTGGTCACATACTTGTTTTGTTTTGGCCTACTAGGGGAAGTATGGGATTTCGTATGCAGCCTTAGACATTCTCTGAAGACATTGTAAGTGGCCAAATTTAGTGCTCTGGTATTCTGGGTGGTTGCCAGGGTGTTGCTAAGGTGTTCTGGGTGTTTTTTAGTTTGTTGGTGAGGTTGTGAGGGAGTTACTATTGCTAAGGTATTCTGATTTATTTTAATCATGCTTTGTCACAAACAAATTCTCAGAAGTTGTACCTTTAGTGGTCCAACTGATTGTCACTGATTGTTACTCTTAAAAGGACACGTTTGTACCTTTATGTATCCTTAAATTACTATTGTGAACCTTTTAGGGGTAAAAAGGTACAAAGTTTTTTCTTTAATGGTGCTGCTCCAGTGACAAGCTGATGTACCCCTTAATGTAAAATTTTTCTAAATGTTTTGAGTGTATGTGGCTACTATGGTATTTTTGGGTGGTTGCAGGAAGTTGCTATCTATCTATATCTATCGGTCTATCTATCGATCGATTGTTCCACCCATAATCTATTGTTTGATCTATCGCTCTATCTATCTAGCTATCCATTGTTCGTTTGTTTGTTCATTTGATCCATCGTCCATCATCATTATATTGTTTTATCTCTCTATCTATTGTTTATTCTATCTATTGTTCCATCCATCCATCATTCTATTGATTCATCTATCGATCGTTCGTTCGTTCGTTCGTTCGTTCATTCCATCCATCATTCTATTGTTCCATCCATCCATCCATCCATCCATCCATCCATCCATCCATCCATCCATCCATCCATCCATCCATCCATCCATCCATCCATCCATCCATCCATCCATCCAATCAACCTAGCTATCCATAGTTTGTTAGTTCTATTGTTCCATCCATCCATTAATCTATTGTTTCATCCATCTATCTATTGATCGTTCGTTCCAACCATCTATCAATCGATCTGTCTATCTATCGATCGTTTGTCCCAACCAACCATCCATCCATCTATCTATCCATCCATCCATCCATCCATTGTTTTATCTATCTACCTTGCTATCCATCGTTCGCTCATTTGTTCTATCTATTGTTCCATCCATCCATCCAATCTATTGTATTATCTATCTCTCCATCTACCTAGCAATCCATCATTCGTTCATTTGTTCTATCTATTGTTCCATCCATCCATCATTCTATTTTATCCATCTATCGTTTGTTTGTTTATTTGATCCATCTATCCATCATCTTTGTTTTATCTCTCTCGAATATCGTTCCATCCATCCATCAATCATTCTATTGTTTCATCCATCCATCCTATTTTATCTGTCTATTGTTCGTTCATTTGATCCATCTGTCTATCCATCCATCCATTGTCTATCTATCTCTCTTTCTATTGTTCATTTGTTCTATCTATTGTTCACTGTCCATCCATCCATTCTATTCTATCTATCGATTGTTCGTTCCTTCATTACATCCATCATTCTATTGTTTCATCCATCTATCTATTGATCTATCGTTCATTCCATCCATCCATCCATTGTTTTATCTATCTACCTAGCTACCCATCGTTCGTTCAGTTGTTCTGCCTATTGTTCCATCCATTTTCATCCATCCATCATTCTATTGTTCTGCCCGTCCATCCGTCTATTGTTTTATCTATCTCTCCATCTACCTAGCTATCCCGCGTTCATTTGTTCCGTCCGTCCGTCCGTCCGTCCGCCTGTCCATCCATCGTCCATCCAAGTTTCATAGTTCTATGAAAAGCCATCTGTAAACCCAGGAGGATACTTTGAAACTATGCACGGCACTAAATAACTAATAATGTCACATCAGAAACTTTTATTGATCTCCAAGGAATCATATAAGTGCACATTTTATATCAAATTTGCTACTAACCACTTAAGAGTCTTTATTGGCACCACATGGTATTTACCCTGGGTTCACAGTGGATTAATATTTGCATGTGCCCTATGCAGTCTACTGTAAGAAATAAGAGCATCTTGTTCCCTTTTCTTAGTAATTGACATAAATACCCTGAAAGGTTTTGCACTGTAAGTCCATATTAAGCAAAGAGAGCAAGGGTTGATTGGGTTCTCTGTAAGTGGGGGGCCAAGGGTCACGTACAGCAGCTTGAAATTGTTTTCCAGGATCACTTAACATGCACCCCACAGTCTTCAAATGGTAAGACCACTGATGGGCCAAATGCTCCGCTCACCAAAGGTGTGCCAGCGGGCACCATGGGGCACTGTACTGATGATATGTGCCCAGCGCGGCTTCCCATGAAGAGAGCGAACCTGGCCTAGAGGCCCAGCTGACGTTTCCAGCACAGATCTACTCATGTGTTGTATATTAAACAATTATAACCGTTTCATCTGTAGGGGGTTGAGTTATATAACAATACACAGAGAATCTATTCATGGGAACTTGCTTTGTAAAAGCTCCTGTTTCCAATTTAACACAACAAGGAGGTTAACAACCCTCCTGTACTAGCCTAAATGTATTGTTTCTTTTTCTGAGATCTCTTGCAATGCTTTAAGAATGGTTTAGTCTGCATCTATACTGAAAGCGAGAGACTCAATGTGGCAAAACTAGTGTGCACTTGCAGCTACATTTAAAATATAAAGGTTATTTATTGGCATCAAGGTTCCATGAAAAACCTTGAACAGCCAAGGAACCTTTATAGCGGAAAAATTATTTCACCAAAATGGTTTTCTGTTGCATCACAGTGCTTTTGGAACCTTTATTTTTGAGATATATTGATTTATAAAATGTTAGTCTGCTGACCATAAAGGGATAGTTAACGCAATAATTAATATTCTGTCATAATTTTTTCACCCTCATGTCTTTCCAGAACAGTTTTGTGAAACACAGAAGATGGTATTTGAAAAAAATGTCTTGGTGTTAGTCCAATATTGTTTGACTTTCAAAAATACTTTTTTCTGCTCTGCAGAAGAATGAAAGTCATACAGGTTTGGAATGACATGAAGATTGGACATAATTTTCATTTTTGATTGAACTATCCCTTTTAAAACCCTTTATTTTTTTGTATTGCACTTTCTGGATTTATGATCATGCATGTCCTTTACTAAACAAGACCTTCACTAGTCAAGCAATATTTAACGTGAACAAAATGTGTATTGTGGCAGTTGATCTTGAGACAAATCATTTGGCCTCTTCCATTGCTCTTTACAGGGAATCAAGTTTCATCCTGTTTTCAGTAAAAATTCTGTGCAATGGGTGGCAGGAACAATGAATGCAGTCATTCTAGTTCATCTGATCTGAGTCCATGATCACTGTAGGTAAGTCCTGGGGACCTCAGCAGAGTCAAGCCGGGTAATATAAGAAAGACCTTATTATGATCTAATAATTTATGTGGAGAAAAAAAAAAGGCATTTTTAACTACTTTTGAATGGATGTTTATGGCACGTCATCAGTAAGCTGTAAATGTATATGCTCTACTAGGTCAATTATGCTTTAATTCTAATGATGTGTCCGTGACGTCAGCGTGTTGCAACAGAAATTAGCAATGGTACCATTTTGTATTCTCTGATTTTCATTAAAAAGTTGAATTGAATAATATAAGAATTTAAAGGTGCTGTATGTAGTAATGACAGCTAGTGGTTGAAATGGGTACTGCAGTCCAAATTTCCTGAGTTTCTGTTCATAGAGATTTTTAGATGGATGCCGAGGCTTTTTAGATCGGGTAGAGTCTGCGATCTCTGACCCAGTTTGTTCACTGGCTTTAATGGCAGCTATACGCTGTGTTTTCCGCCCACTGGCAACCTGTGGTGCCGAAATACTACACTCTAAAAAAATGCTGGGTTAAAAACAACCCAATCGCTGGGTTAGTCCATTTTCAACTCAACTTGGGTTGTTTTTAACCCAGCATTTTTTAGAGTGTGAACTCAGCATGTTTCCTAAATATCTGCAAACATATAGTATTTTAATGCTTTAAAATTAGTAAAATAAGCCAGGTCATCTTTTTCGTAGTGTATAATTATAAACACACTGGTTTACTGCACTTTGTTAGTTATTTACCTAGAGTGGCTAATGATTGAGAAGTCCTGCACATTTCGCAGGAAAAGCTTACTTCCATGTTGAAAAATAAGGTGGATAATACCAAAGATTTTATATATACAAAGACAGTGCACTCGTATTACTATGAATGGGAGAAAGTGCAACAAGCAATATGGCGGAATAAGTCCCGTCTTCTAAATAAAAGAGCCAATCACCAATTGTCATTGATGAAGTCATTGCTTCACTACAGCTGCTGTTAGAAGCTTCCATCAAGTTCAACATCAAGTTGTTCAAAACCTGTATGAAGCCTTGTTTACACTAGTACATTTTTGTTTTAAAACACATAACTTTTGTTACGGTTATGCCTGTTGTCTACACTACTCCAGCATTTTCGAACCTCAAAAATGGAGCCTTTTTGAAAATGTGCAAATGTTTTAGTTTGAAAAATCTGGGGTTGCGTTTCAGTGTAAATGGACCAAAACGGAGACTTTTAAAAATGATGGTGTGGCTGCCCACATTACGCTACTGGAGGGCTGCGTTTCCCAAAAGCATTGTAAGGTTGATCGTAGAGACCGTTGGTGGCTATTGTATTACAATGCTTTTGGGAAAATGCAGACCAGAGCCATCTCTATCAATGGCTCTTTAACATACCAACCGGGACAACCGTGTAAACGATAACATGGAGACGGAACTGCATGCTTTGCTGACTTTATCGTGCCTTTTAGCAGTCGTTGTGCAGTTAAACGCTGTTTTGTATAATACTGCTGTCTACATGTCTGTTTACGCATGCCCAGTGGTCATTTCGGTCCCATGACCCCATACTATATAGGACCCGTCACTATATAGGTGTTGTTTTTGGGCCTGTCACCTACTGATTCCTACTGACATACTGTCACCTATTGGTGTTGTCAGAGTGCGAATTACCCCACTATAATTGGGCGGTACTGCTCCGTCACTTCTTCACTCCATCATGGTCCACTACCATATCAATCCCCACCGTGATCGCCAAGTGCAACATGTGTTGTGCAACACACATACAAGGTCTAAACATGCGACAAACTGATAATCAGTAGGCTACACAATATCTCATTGTTATTATATATCCAAAACAGAACTGTTTTGATCAACTCAAAAGTTAGAAGTGCACTGAAATACCATTCTAATTACTAGTAAAAGTAATACCTTTACAAGAAGCCTATTGCCTATTTCATGAAATATTGATTTGGTTTATTTTTAGATTTCATAAGACCTGGAGGTAAGACCCAGCCCTCTCATATACTGGATAAACAGAAACCAATTTCCCATTATAGTCTATGGTAGTCAGTGTCAAATCAACACAATTACTTGGAGATATGTGAAACCTGAGCAATCTATGTGATTAAGGAGCATACTATGAAAAACCATACTACCACAGAAGAATTACATAGCAGTAATATACAAGAGTCCGATAACCTGTTAATGTCAGAACAAGCTGGATATCATCAACACTACAGTGTCCTACAGATGAGTCACATATACACACATGCACAAACACAGATACACTACTTCCAGGCATTGTATTTACATTATATAGCACTATATTTCTAGACCTGTCCAAATCTGACATAAGTATGTTATGTATGTGTAAAAGGTGTATATTGTATTGTATATGTATTATGCTTGAAGTGCACGGAGGGGAGGGGCTGTGTGTGTGTGTGTGAGAGAGAGAGAGAGAGAGAGAGAGACACGCATGAGTGACAGGGAGACGGAGGGAGACAGAGGGAGAGCAGGAAAAGGAAATGCAGCTGAGCGAATACGCTGCGTGTTTTAAATAGCGTTAAGAAATGAAAGACATTGACAAAGACGAAAACATTTACTCTATAATTTTATTTTGCCAAACACACATTACAGTTTTTTTTTTTTTTTTTATATATATACCTCATTTTTATTTTTATTTCAGTTAACGACAATGTTTTTTCCCACCTAGTTTAAGTTTTTTCGTTCGTTTTCGTTAATGATACCAAAAGGTATTCCTGTCCCCCTGTAATTCGAACTATGGGTGTTGTATATGGAGTCATAGGACTGAAACGTTGTAACACTTTTTTGGTTCTTTCTTCTTTGCACCTATCCATTGCCTGCAGGTGTGCGAGGGTAATTGTTAATTGAAGAATGTTTCAGTGCCAAACAGTTCATGATAGTCATTGACTTCCAAAGTAGGACAAAAATTACTATGGAAGTCAATGGCTAGTGTCAACTGTCTGTAGGATGTCCCATTTGCCATTTGCTTAAAGGAACTTTGAAACGCACTCAACTTGACCTTTCTTTCTCTTTCTACACTCATTATTCCATCAGATTGCCAAATGTCAAGACATGTTTATTAATAACTAAATTAAACATCCAAAGCAACCTCTCACTGAATTAAATATGTAATGGGATGAAGTCACATGATAGCAATGTAGCATAAAACATTTAGCGTGGAATAATACTTGCTGTTTCACTGACTATTTTTGAAAAATAGTAGGCAGTATACAGTATGATGAATGTGATTTCGCCAAGTACAGCATGTTTATGGATCAACATCTTTGTTGATCCTGGAACAACATTCCAATTGGCCAATCAGATTTGAGGGACAAGTTTACAGTTTATGACAAGTTTAGTCTTAACCAGGGTTAGGTGCTTCTGCATTAGTGTTATTTCACCTATCATTTCCCTCTGATTTTAGAGATAACTTAGGGTTAGGTTTAGGGGTAGGGATAAGACAACATTTTCAGACAGGAATGTTGTTTCAGTATCGACAAAATATGTTGATCCAGGAACATGTCTTATTTGGAAAAATCATGGTGACCTATACAGTATATACCACACACTATTCAGTAAAGTTAGCTATTCCATTCTGACCATAACCAGTGTTGTTTTGGTGTAGCATCTTATTTTCTGTATTTTTGTTTTGTTCTGGATGGACTGATCTCCCAATAAGTAAAGAGATTTTTACTGAAGTAGTTATGAGTGTTAATGCATTCGATATTGCTTGCTATCGACAATGCAACACTGAATCAGTCCCTATTAGTTTATAAGATTTTCCTCTATCAAACTTCTGAAAAGGAGCCGCTACTGTTAAAGATCTAAAACGCTTCCCTGCTGCTTTAACAACTCCCAGCGATCACTTTTAACATCAAGTGACGTCTATTGTACTTATGAGTGGCCTTAGAAGAACGCAACCTGTAGCGCTGAAGTCTGGTTTTAAACAGGAGCGCAGAGTTAAAGTCTCTTCCCTGCTGGTGCGCTCTGCTTCTGAACCCCGTCGAGAGGGTCTTCTGCACTGACGCATGCTGCAGGAATATGGGTTAAGCTCCTCAGGGCAGGCCCTTGAAGTCATTTGACTGGATACATAAATGTTTAGTACTTGTTAAGAGCAGATAAAAGTCTTTCCTGCTCAGGACACCAAAGGTCGAGCTCCGAGATAGGAGTCTGAGACATTGCTACACATATTTAAGTATTTTAACAGATGGCTCTGATAGTTTTGACATCTTGCTGTACTGGACAGGGTCCTTAAACAGTCTTAAATTCAGTTTAAAATGTGTAAATGGCTAAAGCTCCATGATTAATGGTTAAAAGATTGCAATCTCCATTCAAACACCCAAGCGATCTTATTCCTAAATGACAACAATCCGCCTGTGTCTGTTAATCCTTTGGCAAAATCATACCGGATTTATCATACCGGAGCATTCGATTATTGATTACATTGTTATGCCACTATAGGTGGTGGTAAGTGACTGTTAAAAATGTATTTGTAATTGAATCATTCATTCGAGATTCATTCAGAAACACTGATTGATTCAGTAATGAAACAAGGGCTATGTCCGAAAGTAGGTACTTATTTTGAATAAGTAATTACTTCATAACCACAAAAAAAAAGTGTGTAGTATGAATATAATCCGGACGTACTACATTTGCCATGTTGTCATTATCATGTGACCTACTAGTATCAGTTTTGTCGCTTCACTGTCACTCATAAATCCTCTCCTGTGGCCTCATGGAATATCGGTTACAAAAATCTCGGGTACACCCGGGTACTTTTTGCGTACTCTTTTATGAGTCTCTTGAGACTCCCCTGCGTCGCAGCATAGTTAATGATATGCTAAAGCCCGCCTGCACATTGATGTGATTGGTTAAAAGATAGTTTGTGGCCTCAGAAACACCAGCGATTTGAAACTACATCTTTGAGACTGTCTTTGGTTCACTAGACTTTTAGGGAGAAAATACTCAGCAATGTTGTTGACTTTGCACATGGTTTGTCTGAAAGCACATTAAAAAGACTACATAGATTCAAGATTCAAGATTCAAGAGTTTTATTTGTCACATACACAGTTATATACAGAATATACAACCGGCAGTGAAATGTAAACAGGTCCGCTCCATGGACAGTGCAAATTCACAGTTAAAAACACAAGGAAGAAATTATAATAGAAATAGGATATAAAAAAAGTACTATCTATATATATATATATATCTCTATATCTGTAGAATTATAAATAATCAAGTCAAGAGAAAAAAAGGTAACAAATAAGGATAAAGTGGAATAAAATAATTGAAGTAGACTTTGCAGTGAGTAAACTGTAGACTTATAAATATGTGGTTAACAAATGTATAAAGAGTATAATGTGCAAACAGGTTTATGACAGGTTGTTACACAGTAACAACGAGAACAGAAAGTGCAGTGCAATGTCAGTGTATCGATGTTTATCCTGACGTGAAGTCACGTGATGTTAAGTGACTGAGTTCAGGAGTCTGATGGCCTGGGGAAGAAGCTCCTCCTGAGTCTCTCAGTTTTGGCCATCAGGCTTCGGAAGCGCTTACCAGATGGTAGCAGCGTGAAATGAGGGTTTGCAGGGTGATTAGAGTCCTTGATGATCTTGGTAGCTCTACCTTTGCAGCGCTTGGTGTAGACGTCCTGCAGAGATGGGAGAGCTGACCCTGAGATACGCTCGGATAAGCGCACTACTCTTTGCAGGGCTTTGCGGTCATGACTGGTGCTGTTCCCATACCACGCTGTGATGCACTGAGTTAAAACACTTTCTATCGCCCTAAAATAGAAAGTTTTCAGGATAGCTGGTGAAACCCTGAATTTCCTCAGCTGGCGCAGGTGGTACAGTCTTTGCCTGGCTTTTTTCACCTGTGTCTGAATGTGAGCAGTCCAGGTCAGGTCCTCGGAGATGTTTACTCCCAGGTACTTGAAGCTGCTCACTCTCTCTACTGGTGACCCGCTGATCATGAGGGGGAGTATGTCCGTTGCTGTCTCTTCCTGAAGTCCACAATCATTTCTTTGGTCTTGCCAACATTCAGAGAGAGACAGTTGTCCTGGCACCATGATGTTAGATGCTCCACCTCGTCCAAGTATGCCGCCTCATTGTTGTTGGAAATGAGGCCCAGGACAACAGTATCATCAGCAAATTTGATGATAGAGGTGGAGCTGTGTGTGGACAAACAGTCATGCGTGTAGAGAGAGTAGAGCAGGGGCTCAGGACACAGCCCTGTGGAGCTCCCACACTCAGGGTGATGGAGGTGGAGGTGGACTGGCCTATTCTCACCACCTGAGGCCTGCCAGTGAGGAAGTCCTCAATCCAGTGGCAGAGAGAAGGATTCAGGCCGAGATCCAGGAGTTTGGAGGTTAGCTTGGTGGGAACTATGGTGTTAAAGGCTGAGCTATAGTCAATAAATAGCAGTCTTACGTAGTTCCCACTTTTGCTGTCGATGTGAGTGAGGGAGGAGTGGAGGACATGAGAGATGGCATCTTCAGTCGATCTATTGGGACGATAGGCAAACTGAAGAGGGTCCAAAGTGTCAGGAATGAAGGCGCAAATGGTGTTTTTAATGAGTCTCTCAAAGACCTTCATGACTATAGACGTGAGAGCCACTGGACGATAGTCATTTAGGCAAGAGGGTTTACTGTTCTTAGGGACAGGGATGATGGTGGATTTTTTGAAGGAGGTGGGGACCACAGATGTAGCGAGGGACTCATTAAAGATAGATGTAAACAACCCGGTGAGCTGATCAGCACAGGACCGCAGAACACGACCTGAAATACCATCCGCCCAGCAGCTTTCCTGACGCCCACACGCTTGAGTGCTCTCCGAACTTCATCCTCCGAGACAGAGATCACGTGATTGTTGCTGCTCTGAGTAATTTCTCTAACGCGCCACTTGGCGGAGTCACGCTGCCGCGTTACAGTCAAAGCGAGCATAGAAAGAGTTTAACTCGCTCACGAGCAACGGATCAGCGTTCACCTCTGCAGAGGATTTAGATCCAAAGGAGCAGATGGACCTCAGACCTTGCCACATGCGCCGCGAGTCGTTGAGTTGGAAATGAGACTCCACTCGGTCTTTATAACGGAGTTTTGCGGCTTTAACTGCTCGTCCTGAGAGCATAGCAGGACGATCTGTATTCATTCATATTCCCTGAATGGAGACCGGCGTTGTAAGCAGCAGTGCGCATGCGTTCACTGCCGCTGCGGATTGAATTGTCCACCCACGGTTTCTGATTTGAGAAGGACGTTATTGTTATTGTTTGCGTGGCTTGCTCTGTAAGCGTGTTGATGAAGCAAAGCGCCACGCCTGTGAACTCGCTTACGCCAGCTGAACTCGCCGAACATGTCCCAGTCTACATCATCCAGAGCTGCCTGTAGCGCGGTCTCTGAGTGGGGTGACCAACGCTTAACTTCCCGCTCACCGGGGTTCCTGGAGGAGCTTTTGTTTGTATTCGGGAGTGAGGAAAATGGCGGCATGATCCGATTTGCCAACGCTGGAAGTGACCGCGCTTTATAGGCGTTCTTAACGGAGAGTAGCAGTGATCCAGTGTGTTTGCTCCTCGTGTGGGGCAGGAGACGTGCTGGTGAAAGTTTGGCAGGACTTTCTTTAGGTTTGCTTTGTTAAAATCGCCCGCGACAATGAATGCCGCGTCGGGATGTTGGTTTATGACGCCGCTGGCAACATCATGAAGGCCAGATAAAGCCAGCGCTGTGTCTGCCTGCGGTGGGATGTAAACGGCGGTCGCGACAACCGCAGAAAACTCCCTAGGCAGATAGAATGGGCGGCAGATGATTGTTAAATGTTCCAGATGAGGTGAGCAGGACCGCGAGAGAATGGTGATGTTCCTGGGATCGCACCATTTCTTGTTGATCATGAAACACACTCCACCGCCTTTGGATTTACCGGCCTCGGCTGTTCTGTCCATCCGAAAAACAGAGAAGTTCTCCGACGGCGTCACAGCTGTGTCCGGGACCGCGGGCGTGAGCCATGTTTCGGACAAACAGTAGATATTACAGTCTCTCATGTCCCGTTACCATAGACAATCCATAGACATACAGTATAAACATTCATTTAAAAAAAGTGCGCTTTTTAAGGTTGTGTGAATGTACACCGATCATACTGAGGTGTTGTATCACCTACACTGACAGGTGAAGTGAATAACACTGATTATATCTTCATCACGGCACCTGTTAGTGGGTGGGTGTTAGAAGCAAGAAAAAGGGCAAGCGTAAGGATTTGAGAGAGTTTGACAAGGGCCAAATTGTAGTGGCTAGACGACTGGGTCAGAGCATCTCCAAAACTGCAGCTCTTGTGGGGTGTTCCCAGTCTGCAGTGGTCAGCATCTATCAAAAGTGATCATCACATCATGTGGATGGCCGGGTGAGAACACCATGTGTACCTGGGGAACACATGGCACCAGGATGCACTCTGGGAAGAAGACAAGCCGGCAGAGGCAGTGTGATGCTTTGGGCAATGTTCTGCTGGGAAACCTTGGGTCCTGCCATCCATGTGGATGTTACTTTGACACGTACCACCTACCTAAGCATTGTTGCAGACCATGTGCACCCTTTCATGGAAACGGTATTCCCTGGTGGCTGTGGTCAGCAGGATAATGCGCCTGCCACAAAGCAAAAATGGTTTAGGAATGATTTGAGGAGCACAACAACGAGTTTGAGGTGTTGACTTGGCCTCCAAATTCCCAGAGCTCAATCCAATCGAGCATCTGTGGGATGTGCTGAACAAACAAGTCCAATCCATGGAGGCCCCACCTCTCAACTTACAGGACTTAAAGGATCTGCTGCTAACATCTTGGTGCCAGATACCACAGCACACCTTCAGGTGGAGTCCATTCATCGACGGGTCAGGGCTGTTTTGGTAGCAAAAGGGGGGCCAACACAATATTAGGACATGATGTTATGCCTGATCAGTGTTTATCTGAATAACTGTCTTCAGAAAGTGCTGTCTTGTGATGGCATTTTCTCTTTCTTCATATTACCTCCATAAAGCCTATGCGATTGGAGTAATTTTGGCCGTGATTGGGTGGGTTTTGAATACCAATTGTGGTGGTTTTTGTTATGCAAACCTGGCAACTCTGAACTGGTAACCTCTATATTTTTGTTCTTCCATAAGCGCAACTTATTTTTTTAACAAAATATAATTTGAAGAAATTATTCTCACAATAACATCTCAAAAGTTCTGAGCATAACCAAAAGCATAGTGATCCAAAGATATCAGAGGAACTACAAAGATCTGGAGGGTGTTGAAGGAGAACTTCTCCACAAAATGAGTCTTCTCTGTTGTCTGTCTGTCTTGAAGTAAAAGTTTTTACAATGGCTAATAGACAAAATCCTCCCACTTTGATGAGTGATTTACTATACAGCTTTTACTTTGATCGCTATCACGCATGGTTGAAGTTTGCACAGATTTATGACCTCAACCATTGCCAGAGAAAACAATTTTCCCAATAATCCTCCTGTGTGAATTGACAGATTTGTGATCACATGCAAATGACCCTAAAAACCCATAATGTGTTATGATTTGTTGATATTCGGTCATTTTCTAATGACTTGCCATTGTAAGTTTAGCGTTTTATGAGAGAATGTACCATCTGCTGACTGGGATAAAACTAAACTCTACTTGCCAGTTTAAATAAAGAAGCCTGGAGGCAGAGATTACTTTTAGCATTTAGCACAATAGACTATATTTAACATGTCTATTCCCTCTGTTTTTATAGGTTTCTTGCATTACTAGCAAAAATAAAGAAACCTTGATTGCAATTTAGCTCTGCTAGAGGGTATGCAGTGACGTCACTTTCCCGCCGGAACACGCCCCTCAGCCGGGCTGAGTGGCAAAAGAGCTGCTGCATGACTGGAGTTAATAGGGGAAAATGCGAAAAACGCAGGTAAAACAAACGATTATCAGTTAACTTCCTAAAGTCAACTTAAGTTTGGACTCCATATAGTGTTACTTACAACTTACCAAAGATCCAGTGATCAAGTCTACTTCATATGTACACTTCACACAGCTTCATATACCACAATGCAACACGAATGTGACCACATTTACCACGCCACAAACAACTCTGATATTTTAACCCTTTCATGCATGAATTATGGAAAACATTATCTAGATTTTTTAAAGATTCTTTTTATTTCTTTAATATGATGCTAAAATTTTAATCCATTTTCACTTTTACAAAATTCAGTTTTATTTTAAAATTATTTAACTGTCCACGTATGTGGACACTATGCAACAAAGGCATAAAATGGGACAAAAAGCCACAGATGACATGAGAATATTGTGTTTTTATTATGTCATTATGTTATGCTATTTATATCAGTGCAATTATTAAAAACATTAATATTACAATATAACAACAATAAAACACATATTGTAGGTACTGTAATGGTAGTTACATATATGCGGAAACCTAGTAGCAATATGGGCTGGGCTTTGCTGGCACATACTCCTCATCACTGCTGTCACTTCCACTGTCCTCTGGGATATTCCCTATTATTCTGTACTGAGTGCTTGACTGTCCCTGTTTGGGAGGCAAAATGCTAATTTGTCTCGGTATGTATGTGTAAAGCTGCCATTTTTAATGGTTATTTATGTTGATATATTGTAATAAAACAGACATTGAACAAATATAAGACAATTCACAACATCTTTGCAAAAATAGAACAGATATACTGCAGGTTACAGAAATCAGACTTAATGCAATCTGAAAACAAAAAATTCTAAAGATGTGCTATTGTTTCTCTGGCACACAAGTTCTTAGTGTTTTCGAATAAAA
Source organism: Paracanthobrama guichenoti (assembly GCA_018749465.1). Taxonomy (NCBI): domain Eukaryota; kingdom Metazoa; phylum Chordata; class Actinopteri; order Cypriniformes; family Gobionidae; genus Paracanthobrama; species Paracanthobrama guichenoti. The sequence continues at coordinate 27,909,201 of CM031952.1, forward strand.
AAATGGTTAAACTATACACTCACCTAAAGGATTATTAGGAACACCATACTAATACTGTGTTTGACCCCCTTTCGCCTTCAGAACTGCCTTAATTCTACGTGGCATTGATTCAACAAGGTGCTGAAAGCATTCTTTAGAATGTTGGCCCATATTGATAGGGATGCAACTTGCAGTTGATGGAGATTTGTGGGATGCACATCCAGGGCACGAAGCTCCCGTTCCACCACATCCCAAAGACGCTCTATTGGGTTGAGATCTGGTGACTGTGGGGGCCATTTTAGTACAGTGAACTCATTGTCATGTTCAAGAAACCAATTTGAAATGATTCGAGCTTTGTGACATGGTGCATTATCCTGCTGGAAGTAACCATCAGAGAATGGGTACATGGTGGTCATAAAGGTGCTCTGGTCATAAACATGGTCAGAAACAATGCTCAGGTAGGCCGTGGCATTTAAACGATGCCCAATTGGCACCAAGGGGCCTAAAGTGTGCCAAGAAAACATCCCCCACACCATTACACCACCACCACCAGCCTGCACAGTGGTAACAAGGCATGATGGATCCATGTTCTCATTCTGTTTACGCCAAATTCTGGCTCTACCATCTGAATTTCTCAACATCAAACTCATCAGACCAGGCAACATTTTTCCAGTCTTCAACTGTCCAATTTCGGTGAGCTCGTGCAAATTGTAGCCTCTTTTTCCTATTTGTAGTGGAGATGAGTGGTACCCGATGGGGTCTTCTGCTGTTGTAGCCCATCCGCCTCAAGGTTGTGCATGTTGTGGCTTCACAAATGCTTTGCTGCTTACCTCGGTTGTAACGAGTGGTTATTTCAGTCAAAGTTGCTCTTCTATCAGCTTGAATCAGTCGGCCCATTCTCCTCTGACCTCTAGCATCAACAAGGCATTTTCGCCCACAGGACTGCCGCATACTGGATGTTTTTCCCTTTTCACAGCATTCTTTGTAAACCCTAGAAATGGTTGTGCGTGAAAATCCCAGTAACTGAGCAGATTGTACTCAGACCGGCCCGTCTGGCACCAACAACCATGCCACGCTCAAAATTGCTTAAATCACCTTTCTGTCCCATTCTGACATTCAGTTTGGAGTTCAGGAGATCATCTATACATTTGCCTATTCAAAAAGCTCTATATTATTATTTAGGGATGCGCAATATGCAGATTTTAGCCAATATTAGCATTTTCGTAATTCTCACTGGTGATTTGATTTCTTATATTGGAAGCAGATATCAAGCATATTTTTCCAATCTTTTATTTTTAACTCAAACTTTTACTATGCTAGATTATAAAAATATTTCACTATTTTATGCACATTTTACTTATTCGGCTGTATTGATTTATCATCAGCTGGATCCATACTATTATTCTACTATACAGGCATGTCACAAAAATCAACATTTAAATCAAGATTTCTGTAATAAATTCATCTTTTAATGCAAACTTCGCCACATCTCCATGTAAAACAAAGAGTTAACAGACTCAATTTAACAAGAATGATATCAAGAATAAGATTTATCCTCACTGTCCCATAATAAAACTATCAGTGACAAGCATTTTGGCTTCAAACATGTTACATCAAAACAGCTTTGGGTGCATGAGTCAATGACAACTGAAGCATCACCATGGAGACCAATAACAATTTGTATTTACAAAAATAAGTCCAGAAGGCTGAGAGACACTCAGGGTGTAGTTGCTTCCACATGCATTAACAGAAGCCCAGTTCTGCCCGAGATGTCTGAATGTCGCCCCATAAACACATGTTGTTCCCTGCTGTAGAATCTTGTAGCTGTTCTTGGAAATCATCTCTGGCTGCTCCAAATCCTCAAATGCTTCCGCCGCTACTCCGAAAATAAAATTGTGAAGGCCATGATGATACAGCAAAACGCGACGTAAGGGCTTTTGCGCTCACCTGAAAGGTAATGTAAAGATCATTACCACCAGCATAATAAATCACACTAAAGAAGAACAAACATACATGACATGGTAGCTTTTATGATGTTACTTACCTATTCTTGCACATTTCCAGAATATTCCAAGAAATCTGAGGGCAAAAGGAAAGGGTTTAAGATAAATGGATGTAAAATAGATAATAGAAATGATCTATCCATCTGATGATAATTATCATAAATAGATAATGTAAAACAATTAAAACTGAAACCATCTTAACAACAGCAGCAGCTCTGAGAAGTGTCCACTGACTTTACTCATAAAAAACAAAACAAAAAAAACAATACAAATTAAATTACCAATAATACTATTACATATGCAACATTTGCATACACTGTAAAAAAATTATGATCAATAAGTTATGATCATATTTTTTTAATTACTTTAACTCATCAAAATAAGTTGACTGGTTATACAAGATTCAATCATTTTTTTAAAGTCAGTTTAATGTAATTTAAGTTGAAATTACTTAAACAGTCAAGTTGATTGTACTTCATTTAAATCAGCAACTTTTTTACAGTGTAGTTTAATCAAAAGTTATATGCAGTCCACAGAAATTGTTCCTAGAATGAAATGGTCTGTTTTTGCCTTATTTGGAAGGGTCATGAATAGTAATGTTGAGCTCTGCTCTGATTGGCTTATTTCAGTAGCTCACACAAGTGCAGTTATTCAGCTAACACAATCTCAAACAGCACAAGCGGCTCGTGAGTCATGACAGAACACAGACCGACTGAATGACACTTTAAGCAGAACATCTCAAACGGAGATGCTGAAATGCAGCTTACTTGTTTGTTGGTGTTTTCAGATCATCCGCACACGAGAGAGAGAGCGCTCGCGTGCACATGGTTGCTAGATTGTACATGTTTAAGTAAAACACCGGATAGTATACGTGTTCTTTAAACAGAAAAACTGATTGAGCGATTTAAATGACTGAAATCTGGCAACCGCAAGCACAAAGCTCTTCCACTGACTTGTGCTTTTTGTTCAAGTTTTTATTTTTTAAACTACATTCAACGATATTGCATGTTTATATAGTCACAATAATCGGACGTTTGTGTCATCTCGTCTTGTCTTAGTCACGGAAAAAAAAAAATCATCAAATGAACATTTTTCGTCATATTTTCGTTAACAAAATTGACACTAGTCAGAGCAAACTAACAACTTTGAATTCAATTGGTGCTGTATCCTGTTATAGATAAACATCAACCACGCCTGTTGACAGTTCTGTTCTGTGGGAAGGGTATAAAAAGTGCTCACATCCCCTGCACAGCTCGAACTTAATATTTATAATCTGCCGTTTTCACTATATTGTCCTGACTTCACAATACCTGCAGAACTTCTGATGATTCGGTGCAGGTCCACGTTAACACTGCCGGCCTTGAACATGGGCTGGTTATATGCAAATTTGGGGAGGTGTAAATATTAATGATCCTGACTGTTACGTCACAGTCGGTGTTATGTTGGGATTCTCCCATTTTTCAGTGGTCTTTTTCAAGCACAAGATTTACATATGAAGGAGGAAACAATGGTGTTTGAGGCTCATGGTATGTTAGTTCCATGTACTGAACTCTTATTCAACTATGCCAAGGTAAATACAGTTTTCCATTCTAAGGCACCTTTAAATTTCACTGTTTTTTCTTTTTAAGATAAAATTAACCACAAAATGCAAAAAGGGAACAATTTATTAGTATTATACTTTATTTGTATTACAGCTGTAAAAATGATAAGTAATATTAAAAAGATATTTAGAATGTTGGTAATCAAACACCCATTGATTCAAACACCCATTGGGTTCACCAAGCATGCGTATGCACAAATTTGAGTGTACAAACGATTTTAAAAAACAATTAACCAAATATTTCGTAATGAAATTTATTCTAAATTTACGAAAAGATATAGTAACAACTAAAACAACACGCATTTAAAAATGTTATTTTTGCATACGTGTGTTTTCAGTAAATTTAGAAAAAAAATGTATTATGAAATCTTTAGTGAATTGTGATTTGTTCTTAAAATTGTTCGTACACACATTTCACGCACAAATTTGTGCATGCGCATGCTTAGTGAATGAGACCCAATGGCTACCGTCATCTGTTTGGTTACCAACATTCTTTAAAATATCTTATGTGTTCAACAGAAGAAAGAACATCATACAGGTTTGGAACAACATGAGGGTGAGTAAATGATGAGAAATTTCATTTTTGGGTGAACTATCCCTTTAAAGGTGCACTGTGTAAATTGTAGCGGCATCTAGTGGTGAGGTTGCAAATTGCAATCACCCACCGCTCAGCCCTCCCTTTCGAAGCACATATAGAAGCTATGGTTGGCAACACATGGAGACAGCAGAGAGTAGCTAGCGCCCTGTAAAGCAGTTTGTCCATTTAGGGCTACTGTAGAAACATGATGGCGCAAAATGGTGACTTCACTGTAAGGAGACCCACGTGTATGTAGATAGAAATGGCTCATTCTAAGGTAATAAAAACATTGTGAAACATTAATGGTCTTTATACACCACTGAAAACATAGTTATGTACAGTCCCTGACAAAAGTCTTGTTGCTTGTGTACAAATTGACCTGAAGTGCCGCTGAAATATATATTTCTAATCAAGATTTGTTTTACAAGAAATGGCTCATTTTAATCCCAACAGCTTTTGTAATAATGTTTCAGTTCAAAATGAAACTGTCAAAAAGTATTCTAATATTCACAGCTTGGTAAAGCCCATTGAGTCAATTTTTGCAAAGACATAAGTGTTGTCGCCTTGTCATATGAGCTTCACCTGTGACTAATAATGGATCAATTAGGTCTCAGGTGTGTATAAAGAGAACTCCAGTACACTAGACCTTCACATCAACTGCAACTAGACCTCTGCAAACATGCCTAAGATTCACCCTGAGACTAAAGTTTTGATTATCAAGAGGCTGAAGACCAGATCCACTGCTGATGTGGCAGACACCTTCAATGTGTCTCAGCGTCAAGTACAGAGGATAAAAAAAAAAGATTTGAAGAGACTGGAGACGTTTTTGACAAGCCCAGGTCAAGCAGACCCCGCAAGACAACTGCTCGAGAGGACCGTTTGTTGGCTCGAAAATCCAAGGCCAGCCCATTTTCCACTGCAGCAGAGCTCCACGAGACCTGGTCACCTGAAGTCCCTGTGTCAACCAGAACAGTTTGTCGGATTCTGTCTCGAAATGGCCTCCATGGTTGAATCAGTGCCCAGAAGCCAGCACTAAACAAAAAACAATTGAAAAACCATGTGGCATTTGCCAAGGCCCACAGCCTGTTAAAAGGATGAAAAAAACAGTGAAGTTTGGTGGTGGAAAAATCATGGTCTAGGGTTACATCCAGTATGGGGGTGTGCAAGAGATCTGCAGGGTGGAAATTCTGCAGCAGGATGGTGCTCCATCGCATACTTCCATCTCCACATCGAAGTTCCTCAAGGCGAAGAAGATCAAGATGCTCCAGGATTGGCCAGCCCACTCATCAGACATGAACATCATTGAGCATATGTGGGGTTGGATGAAAGAGGAAGCATGGAAGACGAAACCAAAGAATATTGATGAACTCTGGGAGGCATGCAAGACTGCTTTCTTTGCTATTCCTGATGACTTCATCAATAAATTGCATGAATTCTTGCCAAACCGCATGGATGCAGTCCTTCAAGCTCATGGAAGTCATACAAGATATTAAATTTGGATCTCACAGCACCACTACTTAATTTGCTGACATGTTTTTGTATTTGCAGTAAATTTGTTCAATTTCTGTATAGGCGACAAAACTTTTGTCTTGCCAAAATTTGACCTTTCTGTCTTGATTAAATGATACATCTTTTTATCAGTGAAACTAATTTATTTCAGTGCATTAAACATCATTTGGGAGGGTTTTAGCTTTTCATATGAGCTATTTCTAACACCAATTGATTAATTAAAAGTCAGGTTAATAGCAGGTGTTTCTACAAAATAGATAAGCGACAAGACTTTTGTCAGGGACTGTATATTATATTGCATTTTTGTCAATACATATCATATGTATTGACAAAAATATATATTACACACTGCACCTTTAAGATCTACAGTAGTATGACCCACTAGCAGTTAGTTACTCCCTCAAATTGTGGCAATTATTATGTAACTGATTTTAAAAAGTTATGAACAGTCTTAAAGAAAAATTTATGTCTAACTTGTAAGACTAGTCCGGCCCCTGTGCTGGATTTCATGGCTTAAAATAGACATCGACGAGTTAAAGAAAAAGCAGCGGGCCGCACAGCAGCTTCAGTCTGCTGAATGCTTGTGTAGGAAGCGTGAAGCACAAGATTACAGGGGGCAGAACTAGATGACTGACGAGATTCACAGGGGCTGAAATGTCATAACAGACGCCTGACGGAATGGAGATCTACGAGCAGACGGGCATCTGGCATGAACAGAAACAACAAACAGGGGTCAGTGAGAACATCCACTGTCAACAGTCTGCGCAGAGCCCGGGAATCAAACCTGGCCTCTGTTTCCCCAAATTAAACAAAGCCTTAAGGGGTTAGTTCACCCAAAAAATGTAAATTATCCCATGCATCATTTTCTCACCCTCAAGCCATCCTAGGTATATATGACTTTCTTCTTTCAGCCAAACACAATCAGAGTTATATCAAATAATATCCTGGCTCTTCCAAGCTTTATAATGGGAGTAAAGGGTACCTTAAACTTAGAAGCTTAAAAGCGCATCCATCCATCATAAAAGTAATCCATATGGCTCCAGGGGGTTAATAAAGACCTTCTGAAGCAAAGCCATGCACTGTAACAAAAATATCCATATTTATAACTTGTATACAAGTTACTATAACCACTGGCTTCCGGTAACGGCTGTCCGTGAGTTTAGATCTGGCGGAAGAGTGACCTCTGACCCGCCACATGATGATGTAGGAGTAGCATAAGCTTAGGTGAGAGAAACAAATAGGGCTGTGGAAAAGCTCCTTTACTTTTATATATCGAAATTTAGACTTCCAAATCGTGACCGGTGATTTGCTCTATCCTCTGTGCTTCCGTGTTCGTCAATACATCATGCGTCGGGTCAGAGGTCACTCTTCCGCTGGAACTCAACTCACATATGGCCGTTACCGGAAGCCAGTGATTGTAGTTTATAAAGTTATAAATATGGATATTTTTCTTACAAAAATGCATGGCTTGGCTTCAGAAGGCCTTTATTAACCCCCTGGAGCCGTATGGATTACTTTTATGATGGATGGATGCACAAAAGCTTTTTTAGAGCTTCAAAATCTAAGGTACCATTCACTCCCATTATAAAGAATATTATCTTTATATCTTAGAAGAGCCAGGATATTATTTGATATAACTCCAATTGTGTTTGACTGAAGAAAGTCATTCACCTAGGATGACTTGAGGGAGAGTAAATTATGGGATAATTAAAATTTTTGGGTGAACTGACCCTTTAATGCACTTCTCCAGTAAGCGGCCTTTAGGTTTCATACCCTTGTCGTTTGTACGATTGTCGCAACAATCATACAAACATGACTTAATGTTCAATGTCCTTTCACCCGATCATTTACTTTGTGAGCTGCCAGTTTCTGCCCATGAGTACTTTGCAGTATAAATGCCAAAATGGGAAGTGTGTCACCATGAAAACAAACAGTTACTGGTAACAAACAAGGCTAAGTTGTGCGCAGTTTGAGGGGGTGTGAAAACCATTACTTTAAAATATAGCAACTCCAGCTAATAGTCTTGGATAACACATATGTTTGTTGAGATCGGATCGCTGGATGTGAATTATCTCCTTCATTTCCTGGTCCTGTCATCTGATTTCCAAACATGTGGTGAACATCTTGCTGCTCGACATTAGAAGATCACTTCATTTCACAGATCATCTACCCAATAACAACAATGACACTGAACTTAGATGAAATAAATTATGCATGTAAATAAAGGATGTTTTATTGTAAAATAGAGAGAAGATTTCTGTTCACTTTTAAGAAAAAAAAAATCCCAGAAAAAGCATAATTTCCTGATTTTAAAGGTTCCTAATTTTGTTTTGAAGGTATCCTACAGTTAGGTAAAACACTTTAATTTTTGCATAATATACAGTTCAATAAATGATTCACTTTCTCTAACCCCCAACTTTAAGAGAGCCTACTCTGCTCTGATTGGTCAGGTGACCCAGTCTGTTGTGATCAGTTTACTCTGATTGGTCAGATGGCCCAGTCTGTTGTGATTGGTCTACTCTGCTCTGATTGGTCTGGTGACCCAGTCTGTTGTGACCGGTTTACTCTGCTCCGATTGGTCAGATGTCCCAGTCTGATGTGATTGGTCTACTCTGCTCTGATTGGTCTGGTGACCCAGTCTGTTGTGATCGGTTTACTCTGCTCTGATTGGTCAGATGGCCCAGTCTGTTGTGATTGGTCTGGTGACCCAGTCTGTTGTGATCGGTTTATTCTGCTCTGATTGGTCAGATGGCCCAGTCTGTTGTGACTGGTCTACTCTGCTCTGATTGGTCAGATGGCCCAGTCTGTTGTGATTGGTCTGGTGACCCAGTCTGTTGTGATTGGTCTGGTGACCCAGTCTGTTGTGATTGGTCTACTCTGCTCTGGTTGGTCAGATGACCCAGTCTGTTGTGATTGGTCTACTCTGCTCTGATTGGTCAGATGGCCCAGTCTGTTGTGATTGGTCTGGTGACCCAGTCTGTTGTGACCGGTTTACTCTGCTCTGATTGGTCAGATGGCCCAGTCTGTTGTGACTGGTCTACTCTGCTCTGATTGGTCAGATGGCCCAGTCTGGTGACCCAGTCTGTTGTGATTGGTTTACTCTGCTCTGATTGGTCAGATGGCCCTGTAGGCCCCTGTAGGCCTACTTCATCATGCAAGTAGGGCTACACACTTTCATATGACAATGAACTTAACTCTTAAGAATATTTAGATACTGGAATTGAAGTGTCAAAAAATTATAATGTTGAATAAATAATAAAACTTTTCTGACAAAAAGTTCAAAATAACAAGTATAAATACAAATAACAAAAACACACTTGCAACTGCACAAAAGGCACTCATAAGGAGATTTTCCCCTGACCTTTTCTCAGTAAAATGAAGGGGTGGATTCTTGAATCCACTGCCGCTTCAATGTATATCCTTTTGACTGGTTTGTAATCAAGATATTAAATCACTATTTTTTTCCCATCTTAATATGAAATTATTTGAATGACTTCTTCAAGCTTATGAGATCTAAGTAGCGATAGAATTCAGTTTTCTCTCTAGAACATGCTCTCTCTGTGTTTGTGAGTGAGCACCCAACAAATGTTAAAACATATATTTACTCTTCTAGCTGACCATGACAGCCTAGGTCACTCGGGTCACTTCAGCCTGTCTCCTACATGACCAATTCTTAAAGAATTTACTTTACTTTTCATCTTCAAACACTAGAGAATAATGATGAATACTGTCTGAACCTCTTACTGAGAGAAAGTACATCTTATCAGTATGTTTTGGGAAAGTTTCCTGATCAGAGCTAGAGCTCGACCAACTCCAACCTTAAAGAAGCTGTGTATCTGTGCGTGTGTGTCAGTACTGTTTGTTACAAGACCGTGCGTTCGTGGGGTGAGCAACTGGCACCCAGGGGAGATGAAAAGACCATCTGACAGACAAACTGGAGTCTAAGAACTCAGTTTTGTGACCTCAATGGGTCACTTTGTGCCAAAGCCGGGACCCTTGGGAGTCATCCAGATAATCATTGGAGATATGCTTCTGACAGCCCATATGTGGGAATTTTCTAAGTTTACCTATGCCTTAACCAATCAGACTTTTGACTTGTGTTGAAGTATAATTGCTGCTGTATTGTGTGTGAACGCAGAACGGCCTACAAACTCCTTACTGAGTGTTGAAGCCGGCTTCTGAATAAGAAAATAAGAGTGCACACAACTGCTGAAAAACACAAACTCTGCTTAGCAGTCAGATGTCCATGTGAACAAAGGCACAGATGCCTCAATAGGCCATATTTGCAGCTAAATCTATTTTTCTAGAGGCGTGTTTTTTAAAAGTTGAAAAACTTTCTTTAACTCGAGTGCCACGATTTATAACGCTGCGTAATTCACGAGATGCTGCGAAAGACACAAGTGCAACAATCAAACACGTTACCATGGAAAAATACGTGTTCTCTTTGAAAATGAACTGGACACGCGTTCCCGCGTCCTGTATGAAACGGCTTTAAAGGGTTATTCACCCAGAAATTAAAATTCTGTCAATTACTCACCCTCATGTTGTTCCAAACCGGTAACACTTTCATTGAGCTTTTGTTTATGTGCACTGATCAATGTTTAAATGTGAATACAAGCCTTAATTCAATCTCTTCAACATATAGAGCGACTGAGTCTCTTCAGAAAATTTGGACTAAACCGCTCAATTCATATGGATTAATTTGACGATCTCTTTATGAACTTTTTGAAGCGTCAAAGTGGTAGTCGCATGTCAACGGAGGGACAGAAAGCTCTCAGATTTCATCAAAAAGATCTTCATTTGTGTTCCGAAGATGAAGGATATTCTTGGGTGAACACCCTTTAACCCTGAAACAACTTGAACCAAACTTCCAGTTTTAGCAACAAATACAGTGTTTGAGGGCGGGGCAAAGTAGACGTTGTTCGCGGGCAGCCTACGTAGGTTTGTGCAGAATGTACTTTTCTTTTAGGAGTCAATAACCAATAATCAATAACTCCAAATGTTTGCTATATAAATGCAGACGGCAGTAAACATACCCCGTTTTGTTCTTATCCAGCAGGCTGGGAGTGAGAGCTCGAATATACGCGCAGGTGCAGATGAGCAGCAAGATAACCGTCAACAGACTCTGGAAATTAAATATGGCAGACTGCAAGAGAAACAGAGAGGAAATTAATAATTATTTGTCACTTATTAATGAACAACTAAACTTGTGAAGCACTGGGCAAAACCATGACATTACAACAAACCATAATTTGTACAGTATGCATTCACTTTGAGGCAAGTGTTGAGTACATAGTAGTTTTTGATAAATAAATAAAAAAACATTGCAATGAAATCTACAGTCATATGCATAGTAGTAGACAGAAAATGATATGTATTCTAGCAGAGCATTTACAATGTATGTTATGACATCTTGCACATGATTTATCATATTTTGATTTACTGCAGTTTATAGATAACCATAATTTTACAAAATTGAGAAATTATTTGATTTAATTATTTGATTTTATAACTGATTTAATTTGACATAGGCTATAAATCCCTGAAAATCAAATCAATTCCAATTATAAAATAAATAAATGAAGTTTATTTGTGACATAACTTTCATCTTAATTCTGTGATTTTTTGTTGTTGTTGTGTGTGCCAGAAATCACTTTTGTTCATTTTATGAAGTCCCCAAAGCAGAATGTATTTGTTATTAGATGAAAATACAGTAAAAACAGTAATACTGTAAAATATAATTACAATTTAATATATTTTAAAATGTAATTTATTCTAGTGAGGGTAAAGCTTAATTTTCATTATTTTTGTGAAAATAGTATAGTATCAATTTTTATATATATATATATAAAAATTGATACTATACTATTTTCACATTATATATATATATATATATATATATATATATATATATATATATATATATATATATATATATATATATATATATATTTATATATTTATTATTATTATTATTATTATTAATAAATAATTTTTGGCAATTCAAATCTTTTATGCAATTTCCAAAGAAACCAAAATAAGTACTCACAAATTTAAGATACAAGTTATAGAGAAAAAACGTTAAGATGAATATAAATGGCAGCAAAATTTACTCAAAAATACAGTAAATCGGCAATATTGTACATACATGACATTTTAAAATATATTAAAATAGAACACACACACACACACACACACACACACACACACACACACACACACAATATATACTGCATACTGTTTAATTGACAGAAATGAGTTCTCAATGTGAAATAAGCTGACTTGAGTTCAAGGCCCATGTTCTCACTGCCACATCACAGTCGCAGCTCAGACTGAATACTGTCAATGGTGAACTCAACAGAGCTCAACCGTGACAGTTCAGTGTTGTGCAGAACAGAGCGATACTCTGAACACAGGTCACAGATTCGCTGCATTCATCAACACGACCAGCTGCTTCTGTTGTTTAGATTCCTGCAGCACATTTAACTTCTGCTGCCATCGGTTTCCTTTTCACTGCACCGTGGACAGATATATCGCTACATCAGACAGCATGCGACGACATACCAGTCAATAAAATCAATCTGACGGCTCGCTTCTACTTCACTTCAATCCACTAACGTTATTTCAAAATAACAGTTTTATACTCACCATCTTGATATATCCCCGGCCAGCCACCTCACACTTCCGGTTTAAGATGGAAATTACGTCACTGGTACGGCAGCCTGGAAGCGCGAAGTGTCGAAAAACTGGATGGCCAGAGAGGAAATGAAAGCAACTTCTGCTGCAGGAGTGTGTTAGTTTGAATTAAAACACATTTAACATACAACATCAATTCCCTCTCGGAATGAGGTGAGACTTTGCATATTTAGAGCGCAATGTGAGCGTGATATGACTGAGTTTGCAGGGAAATGCGCCCGTTTATGTTAAATATGATGGTGTTTGTGTTCTCTGTTGAAATGCTGATAGTTTCATAAACACAACACAAGCTAGTATTCCTGCATCAGTCATAAAATGACGCACCTAAAATATATAAACCAGCAAGAAACATGAGAAACGTAAATGGTCTAATTTAGCAGAAATATAATAGAAGCATTGACGAGGGTTTTGTTAAAAACATTTTATTGACCTTGAAATCTTGTTTTTGTTTAAATTCCTTTGATTCCTGTAGTCAGTATTATTGTTGTAAAATAACAATATTAATAATAATAATAAACGGGAATATAATACAAATAAATGTTAATACAAAATATATATATATATATTAGTAGTGGGAAACATTTATCATGATTAATCGCATCCAAAATAAAAGTGTTTACATAATATATGTGTGTGTACTGTGTATAATTATTATGTATGTATATATAGATACACACACATGTATGTATATATTTAAGAAAATTATATTTTTATAAAAAGACTCTATTTATATATAAGATAATACAATATACAGTACAGTATGCAAATATTTCCTAAATATATATATGCATGTGTGTGTGTATACATGCAAACACAAACTTTTATTTTGGATGCGATTAATCATGATAAATGTTTCCCAGCACTAACATATATGTGTGTGTGTGTGTATATATATATATATATATATATATATATATATATATATATATATATATATATATATATATATATATATGTTGTGTTGTCGGGAACCTATGGTATTTTGGTGGGAACTGTGGTTACCATGGCAAGATTTCGTAAGGGTAAATGAGATATGATTCATTTATAATGTGGATCGATCACATGTAAAAAGGCATGCCACAGGTCTATGAATCATTATCGTTTTTTCTACACAAAACTATAGTGATGTCTTTTCAGTGTGGCCCTGGAACTTTGTTTATGTTTTGTTCCCATTTTCACGTAAGGTCATTCCGTCAGCTCAACCAGAGGTCCCCGGCTAACAATTTTGATAAGAAGAAAGACAAAATATGAAATGTCATGAACGTGTATTTACTGAGTAATCCACTGTTTTGCAAAGGGGAGGGGGTCAAAATGACAATTTTCACATGAGATTTGGTACCAAATTACAGGGTGTAAAAAATGACTTAAAAAGATGGCAGCATCATGATTTTACACATGAGACTGGTTTATTAGTAAAAATCTGTTTACTTGAGTAATCGTTGTTGCATTATATGCCAACAGTGACCAATTTGACATGGAATGACCCTTAAACACAAATTGGGATGCATTATAATCTTTTTATCCTTTTGACAAGCACTTATATAAATGTTTACAGCTTTTGAAATGACAAATAATTTTTGTCAGAATTTGAGGTGATGTATTGAAGTAGCTGAGGTTTTTGCGGTCTGTGATGTCATACTATCGTCACACCCGTCTGATCACACTGAGGTGTCTGTTACAGAATTGACTGACTGTTTCCTTGCCTGCGATGCTCTCTGCTGAGCCTTTCATTGAGGATTAGCATTTTTCCCCCTTTAAAAACTAGAAATTGTGGGACTTTTCCCTTAAAAATAGACTTGGTGAATTGATTCATTGCGTTTTGCATCTGACCGCTGATGACTTTTAGGGAACAGGAGATAGATAGTACTCAATTCAGCAAGCCATACATCTTTAGCTTTTGGTGGACTATCTCTATTCATGAGTGGATACATGGAGAACATGTTGCTCAGATCATATTTCTCTTTGAAGTCAAAAGAACATTTAATATTATAAAATTATATATTTTTAAAATTATATTTTGCTTTGTGACATTATTTTCATGACAATTAAACATGTTCATCCCAAATTCTCAGTACTGTAATTAAAATAAAATAAAAATATTCTCATTATTGTAATGCAAATAAATTATATTTGATGTACATTTAAAGCATTTATACTTCGGTAGTATTGGTTGAATACTGATTTAAACATTATTATAAAACAAATTATAATTTGTGAGGGTAAACGATACGTTCCCTTTCAGTCGGTCACGTTCGATGTTACGTCAGAAAACGTTGCTGCCCCTTCCGGCGGCCTACGTAAACCTCCTAATCCCCCCCCCACACCTTAGGACCGAAGACGGGACAGGGCTTACTGCTGTTTTGCACGACCCACTCAGTGACACTATTGGATAACACTGGGAAAGCATGCCCATTCCAGGGGAAGGAAGCGCTGCTCAAGCCACATCCTGCCCGAAGGCAGGTTTCATGTGGAAGGTACACATATGGACTGGCCAGTTAGGGCAGTGCCACATATGAAATGTCCCTAAGGTGGTTCTGGCCATGTTAGAGGGGAGACAACACCGGTCAGAGACGAAAGACAAGGGCTCGTTGTCAGGGAAGCTGTACCGTGGAACAATACACATATGGGACCACCATAGGAGTCACAACATATGGGACCCAGCCTAGCACAGGTTCCACCAAAGTGATAGGCCTGGCGTCAGACTCTCCGTTACGTCTGTCCGCCGAGGGTGACGGAGGAGCTTGACAGGGCACAGACTGGTGCAGCAAAACCGACACAGATTGTCTCTCTCAGAACCGACTTCCTTTCTGTCCTTCAATCCGTGCAGACGTGTTTTTCTCTCTGCTCCCTGCTGGCTCTCGCGCTGTTTTGTTTTGTCTAGTGTTTCGTCTCTTCTCTTCTCTGACTGCTGCTTTGCTGGACTCCTGAAAATACTGAAATGGAATTGATTAACTGGTCAATCAGCGCGATCGACAAGATTTTCTCACTAAGGAAGGGTGCCCCGGGAGAACCCACCTGCCCGGACGGGACCTTTGCCGCAGGGTACGTGAGGGACGCATGGAACAACTGGCAAGTCCTGTGCCTGGAGGCTCTGTCCGTGGAGGATGCGGAAGATTTATACATGATTGGATTATTGATGGCGGGGTTCCTATTCTTTGGCTTTGGGATTGCCCTGACCTATCGGAAGATTGGTAAGACAGCTGCAAGCAAATTCACCCAGCTGCTGTCTGTGGAAATTAAAGAATGCTTCGGGTTGTGTGTGACCGTCTGAAGGAATTAGATCAGAAAGTGATAGGAATTGAGGAACTGAACCGTAACAAACGCAGTCCGGACTGCGGATACGCAGGGAAGAGTGGGCTCTATCGGGGTCAGATCGGTGAACTTTTACGGACTGTAACCGGTCTGGCCATGAGGGCTGGACGTAATGTCTAGGGAAACTGCACGGACCAGACGCGAATGCTGAGGACCAGATCTGATTGATTGATTATGATCCGACAAATTACCAAGATCATCAAATGGATTAAAAATAATAAATTGTATTTGCCTGACCTAATCAACTAGCCCAACGAACCTCACTTGGTCCCTATCTCTCGGTTGGGATTTCAGCCTGACAGCTTTGTCTGCTATCTTTCCCTGTGCACTGCCTTATCTCCCTTCAAGGACAAACCATAGAACTGAACTCGAAAACATCTGAAGTTATGGCTAACATTCTCACACAACACAATCTCAGACTCACTCGCACCATACATACCCGACCTTATTCCCTCCCCGGTTCCATCCGTCTGCCTGTCTGTTATCTATCTCCTCTCCCACTCATACAAAAATCCCACCACGTGACCACGTGTACTGTGTCATGTTTATGTTTATGTTTATGTTTTGTTGTGTTTGCTATGTAATGCTTGCTAAATTGCATTCTTGTATTTCTGGAGAGCGTAGGGCGGCGCCTGAATAATCGGCTGCGGCCCGGAGGCTTGCTCCAAACTTCATTTCGTTATACTGTACTTGTACATGTGTAATGACAAATAAACTTCAACTTCAACTTCAACTTCTCTCAGGTGTTACTGGCTAGTTGAGGTGAACACATTAGAAGAAACCGGCTCTACACGGGCTATAGAACCTAGCAAACTTGTTTGGTGTCGCCCAGCCCGTAGCTCTACAAATATCACTCCTTGTGGAGTGGGCTTTCAACTCAAGCTTGCCTTGGGTTTGATACACCAAGGCGATGACATCCACTATCCACATGAGAGTTTCCCGGGCCATATTCTGGGCACGACCGAAAATGCTTGCTGGTCCCCTACCCACTTGATGGAGGCCAATGTAACTCTGCTGACTGCAAAAGCTCAAAGGATGCTCTCTGCAGTGGCGTAAGCACCAGAGATAAGTATTAACAGGGTACAGAGTATGAGAGAAGCGGATTTAATCTCCATGCTCCCCACAGGAACCTGATGATTAGATTATGCTTTCCCAGGGACTTACCATCAACTCGTCCTCCCAGACTTTGCAAGGTGTCTTTGCAAGAAGGCTTACTGAGGGAAATGCATACTTTGCGTAGGCCCCGGGCCCAACTGTGTCTCAGTGCATCTGTGCCAAGGGTCAGGTCTGCGTTAGTATCACAACTGGCTGTGCAAAGTTGTTGTCCAGGTTGGTAAACAGATATACCTGTGCGGTCCTGAAGCACCTCCAAATCAGCTGGACCGCCTGGGGATGGAGCCTCCACTCTCCTGGGAGCACTTGCTGTCGTGAGAGCTCATCGGCTGCACTCTTGTACCTCCGCTTGCCACCTGGCTTGGCAGCGGCCTGGACAGCCTGGACAGTCCTCCTGCGGCTGGCTCCATGCTGTGGCCTGGGTGAAGGATCGCCTCCGTCTGCTTCTGGGCAGCTGAGAACTGCTGAGCAAAGCTCTCAACTGCTTCAAAGGAAAAGGTGGGCCTGGGAAATGTGGGAGTTCAGGAACCAATATTTATCTGTCTCCCTCATGTCTGCCAGGTTTAGCCAGAGATGGTGCTCTTGGACCACAAGTGTGGACATCACCTGACCAATTGAACGGGTGGTGACTTTCCTCGGGGCACGGTGGACACCACCACTCGAGCCCGACCCTCTCAGTGGCCCGGGATAACATAGCCATCAATTCTGGAACAGGCTCGGGCAATGCCACTCTCCCAGAAGGATGCAATGTAGCCGAGTCTTCATCTCCAGATGACTGAAACGTCCCCTCCGATGCAGTGATCGACATCTGTTCGCCAGCGGAGACCCAAGCGAAACAACTGGCCGCCCGTGAGAGCGACCAGCGCACTCTGCTGAGTGGAGTGGGCCACTGGGCTCGGCTGGGATTGTCTGTGATCCACAGGTCACCCTGGCTTTTCAAGCCGAGTAGCCCTCTTCTGAGGACCAGAAGAGGAACTAGATTGGGGCATAGCTAAGGGGACTCCACCTCCCTTGTGCTATGTGAGTCTCGACCACAACATTGCAATGGTCATGTTCCCGCAGTGAGAACATGAGTCATCCACAAACGTTGCCTCAGCATGCTGAAGACCCAAACACGTGATGCAGCGATTGTGACCTTCAACTGGCGACAGGGAACGACTGCATCCAGAAATGCACGGGTGGAATTACATCTTGAAAAAGATGCAGTCACACCCATGTATTTTTTAGGAAAATATGCCCTCTTATCACAGTGCTGAAGCACACAGAGAACTGGCAGTTGCAATACAACAGGGAATAGTACAGCCTCTTGTATGTACAACCTCACCGAACTTTCTCAGCTGTATAACAGCGCTCGTTGAAGACGGCCTTCTCACTAGATTGCTATGAAACCAGCAGTTTTTGAGCTGTCAGTAAGCTTGCGACCAAAGCTGTCTTGTGTCGTGCATGCATTTGCTTTTGTATTTATGCCCGCAAGAGTGAGTGAGGCGGGCACGAGATGCGCATAAAAAATAATTGCAGCCTTTGCAATTTCATGTAAATTATGATTAATCGTGCAGCCCTAATTTTCACCCTTGAGATACCTCATTTAGTTTCCACCACTGTACAGGAAAGAAGAGACCGTAAAACTGTTTTTTTCTTTTCAGGGTTACTTGTGCATGTTTCATAAGAGGAGATTGTCAGTGTAGAATGTCAGTCTTGTTTAGACAAGAGGGTTTTGTTGTGTTGCTCTTGACCATCTGTGATGGAGCACTTTAGTATGGAATGTGTCTTAATTACACCTCAGTCAGTGCCGTTCAGAAGCTCTCGCATGTATTATTAAGAAACCAATAATCTCTCATGACTAGTGTGAGTATGACCCAGACCTTCATGATTACAAGTAACTCCTGTCAAGTTTTTGTCCGTTTTAAAATATTACAGGCTCACAGGCATTTCAAACAAATGCTGTTCTTATGAACTTTCTATTAATCAAAGAATTTTGAAAAAATAGAAAAGGTATCATGGTTTACAAAAACTTAAGCAGCACAACTATTTTCGACATTGACAATATAAAGAGGTTGGTAAACAGATATACCTGTGCGGTCCTGAAGCACCTCCAAATCAGCTGGACCGCCTGGGGATGGAGCCTCCACTCTCCTGGGAGCACTTGCTGTCGTGAGAGCTCATCGGCTGCACTCTTGTACCTCCGCTTGCCACCTGGCTTGGCAGCGGCCTGGACAGCCTGGACAGTCCTCCTGCGGCTGGCTCCATGCTGTGGCCTGGGTGAAGGATCGCCTCCGTCTGCTTCTGGGCAGCTGAGAACTGCTGAGCAAAGCTCTCAACTGCTTCAAAGGAAAAGGTGGGCCTGGGAAATGTGGGAGTTCAGGAACCAATATTTATCTGTCTCCCTCATGTCTGCCAGGTTTAGCCAGAGATGGTGCTCTTGGACCACAAGTGTGGACATCACCTGACCAATTGAACGGGTGGTGACTTTCCTCGGGGCACGGTGGACACCACCACTCGAGCCCGACCCTCTCAGTGGCCCGGGATAACATAGCCATCAATTCTGGAACAGGCTCGGGCAATGCCACTCTCCCAGAAGGATGCAATGTAGCCGAGTCTTCATCTCCAGATGACTGAAACGTCCCCTCCGATGCAGTGATCGACATCTGTTCGTCAGCGGGAGACCCAAACGAAACAACTGGCCGCCCGTGAGAGCGACCAGCGCACTCTGCTGAGTGAGTGGGCCACTGGGCTCGGCTGGGATTGTCTGTGATCCACAGGTCACCCTGGCTTTTAGCTTGAGTAGCCCTCTTCTGAGGACCAGAAGAGGAACTAGATTGGGGCATAGCTAAGGGGACTCCACCTCCTTGTGCTATGTGAGTCTCGACCACAACATTGCAATGGTCATGTTCCACAGTGAGAACATGAGTCATCCACAAACGTTGCCTCAGCATGCTGAAGACCCAAACACGTGATGCAGCGATTGTGACCTTCAACTGGCGACAGGGAACGACTGCATCCAGAAATGCACGGGTGGAATTACATCTTGAAAAAGATGCAGTCACACCCATGTATTTTTTAGGAAAATATGCCCTCTTATCACAGTGCTGAAGCACACAGAGAACTGGCAGTTGCAATACAACAGGGAATAGTACAGCCTCTTGTATGTACAACCTCACCGAACTTTCTCAGCTGTATAACAGCGCTCGTTGAAAGACGGCCTTCTCACTAGATTGCTATGAAACCAGCAGTTTTTGAGCTGTCAGTAAGCTTGCGACCAAAGCTGTCTTGTGTCGTGCATGCATTTGCTTTTGTATTTATGCCCGCGCAGTGAGGCGGGGCACGAGATGCGCATAAAAAATAATTGCAGCCTTTGCAATTTCATGTAAATTATGATTAATCGTGCAGCCCTAATTTTCACCCTTGAGATACCTCATTTAGTTTCCACCACTGTACAGGAAAGAAGAGACCGTAAAACTGTTTTTTCTTTTCAGGGTTACTTGTGCATGTTTCATAAGAGGAGATTGTCAGTGTAGAATGTCAGTCTTGTTTAGACAAGAGGGTTTTGTTGTGTTGCTCTTGACCATCTGTGATGGAGCACTTTAGTATGGAATGTGTCTTAATTACACCTCAGTCAGTGCCGTTCAGAAGCTCTCGCATGTATTATTAAGAAACCAATAATCTCTCATGACTAGTGTGAGTATGACCCAGACCTTCATGATTACAAGTAACTCCTGTCAAGTTTTTGTCCGTTTTAAAATATTACAGGCTCACAGGCATTTCAAACAAATGCTGTTCTTATGAACTTTCTATTAATCAAAGAATTTTGAAAAAATAGAAAAGGTATCATGGTTTACAAAAACTTAAGCAGCACAACTATTTTCGACATTGACAATATAAAGAGGTTGGTAAACAGATATACCTGTGCGGTCCTGAAGCACCTCCAAATCAGCTGGACCGCCTGGGGATGGAGCCTCCACTCTCCTGGGAGCACTTGCTGTCGTGAGAGCTCATCGGCTGCACTCTTGTACCTCCGCTTGCCACCTGGCTTGGCAGCGGCCTGGACAGCCTGGACAGTCCTCCTGCGGCTGGCTCCATGCTGTGGCCTGGGTGAAGGATCGCCTCCGTCTGCTTCTGGGCAGCTGAGAACTGCTGAGCAAAGCTCTCAACTGCTTCAAAGGAAAAGGTGGGCCTGGGAAATGTGGGAGTTCAGGAACCAATATTTATCTGTCTCCCTCATGTCTGCCAGGTTTAGCCAGAGATGGTGCTCTTGGACCACAAGTGTGGACATCACCTGACCAATTGAACGGGTGGTGACTTTCCTCGGGGCACGGTGGACACCACCACTCGAGCCCGACCCTCTCAGTGGCCCGGGATAACATAGCCATCAATTCTGGAACAGGCTCGGGCAATGCCACTCTCCCAGAAGGATGCAATGTAGCCGAGTCTTCATCTCCAGATGACTGAAACGTCCCCTCCGATGCAGTGATCGACATCTGTTCGTCAGCGGGAGACCCAAACGAAACAACTGGCCGCCCGTGAGAGCGACCAGCGCACTCTGCTGAGTGAGTGGGCCACTGGGCTCGGCTGGGATTGTCTGTGATCCACAGGTCACCCTGGCTTTTCGCCGAAGTAGCCCTCTTCTGAGGACCAGAAGAGGAACTAGATTGGGGCATAGCTAAGGGGACTCCACCTCCCTTGTGCTATGTGAGTCTCGACCACAACATTGCAATGGTCATGTTCCCGCAGTGAGAACATGAGTCATCCACAAACGTTGCCTCAGCATGCTGAAGACCCAAACACGTGATGCAGCGATTGTGACCTTCAACTGGCGACAGGGAACGACTGCATCCAGAAATGCACGGGTGGAATTACATCTTGAAAAAGATGCAGTCACACCCATGTATTTTTTAGGAAAATATGCCCTCTTATCACAGTGCTGAAGCACACAGAGAACTGGCAGTTGCAATACAACAGGGAATAGTACAGCCTCTTGTATGTACAACCTCACCGAACTTTCTCAGCTGTATAACAGCGCTCGTTGAAGACGGCCTTCTCACTAGATTGCTATGAAACCAGCAGTTTTTGAGCTGTCAGTAAGCTTGCGACCAAAGCTGTCTTGTGTCGTGCATGCATTTGCTTTTGTATTTATGCCCGCGCAGTGAGGCGGGGCACGAGATGCGCATAAAAAATAATTGCAGCCTTTGCAATTTCATGTAAATTATGATTAATCGTGCAGCCCTAATTTTCACCCTTGAGATACCTCATTTAGTTTCCACCACTGTACAGGAAAGAAGAGACCGTAAAACTGTTTTTTCTTTTCAGGGTTACTTGTGCATGTTTCATAAGAGGAGATTGTCAGTGTAGAATGTCAGTCTTGTTTAGACAAGAGGGTTTTGTTGTGTTGCTCTTGACCATCTGTGATGGAGCACTTTAGTATGGAATGTGTCTTAATTACACCTCAGTCAGTGCCGTTCAGAAGCTCTCGCGCATGTATTATTAAGAAACCAATAATCTCTCATGACTAGTGTGAGTATGACCCAGACCTTCATGATTACAAGTAACTCCTGTCAAGTTTTTGTCCGTTTTAAAATATTACAGGCTCACAGGCATTTCAAACAAATGCTGTTCTTATGAACTTTCTATTAATCAAAGAATTTTGAAAAAATAGAAAAGGTATCATGGTTTACAAAAACTTAAGCAGCACAACTATTTTCGACATTGACAATATAAAGAACTTTTGAAGTTTTCCGAGCAGAAAAAAAAAAGACTGACACTGAAGACTGGAGTAATGTTGCTGAAAATTCAGCTTTGCATAACAGGAATTAATTACATTTTAAAATATATTCAAATATAAAACAGTTATTTCATATTGTAATAATATTTCCACAATATTACTGTTTTACTGTGTTTTTGGATAAAGAACTTATATTTGGTGAACATGAGCGACTGATTTAAAAAATCTTACCAACCTCAGACTTTTGAACGGTATACTCTAGAGCTCTAGAGGGTATTTTTTTGCTTCTATTGTCAAAATATATATTACAGTGACGACAAAAAAAGAACTGAAATTGAATGCATTTCTGATTTGTCTATATGTTTCTCTCGGCTGAATGATGATAGTTTGCTTTCTCATGTCACTAGTTTTAAATGTCCTAATAGATATAACTAATGGATATAAACTAATGCAAATAGATGCTAACAATTGTGATATTAAACATTTGGGTCAGACTTGCATGTATTTTTGTCACATTGTTTTAACCGCTTGAGGTACTAATGCTAGTCAACAAATAAATTATTACTTTATAATGTTTTGCTGTCTATGTTTTAAATCCATTTCTGAAGTGTCCCACTCTGTGCAGCGTGCAAACTCATGTGTCAAAACAAACTCCACAAGGCTTCAGTGGCTTCTTATTTTGCCTCTAGAGG
Organism: Paracanthobrama guichenoti; assembly: GCA_018749465.1. Classification (NCBI taxonomy): domain Eukaryota; kingdom Metazoa; phylum Chordata; class Actinopteri; order Cypriniformes; family Gobionidae; genus Paracanthobrama; species Paracanthobrama guichenoti. Next base: position 27,932,398 of record CM031952.1, read on the forward strand.
CCGCTCTCGTACTGTGTAATGACAGCGCATCCTTCTCTGCTGCTCCAGCAATGGACGCAACCCCGAAAAACTGAGGGTATGGATTTTTTCAGATAACCAGTTGTTACAGCAATCTGTTATCAGTGCACAAAGTACACTCTAGTACACTCTAAACAATGCTGGGTTATTTCAACCCACGTTTGGGTCAAATATGGATAAAAGGGTTTGTCTATATTTGACCCAAACATGGGTTGAAACAACCCAGCATTTTTTAAAGTGTAGTGTATGTATAAGTCCCTTTTAAGAATAGTCATATCAGAATAGTTCACTCAGCGGCCATCTTTGAAATGCCACTCGGGCAGTCAAGTGCAGCTCCTCTCTTTGAATGAGTAAACATAAAATTCTCCAAAACTGTTCGCCAAGCTTACTATTAAATTTCATATTTGAAATCACTGATGCAATCTGACAACTGTTTCATAAATGTTGTTTCTAAATGCTCAAATCATGACAAAAACCCTTTTCAGCCTGGACAAAGCTCATGCGCAATCCTAAACATGCATTTTAGAACACTGCCTGTTTCTATAGCAAGTGGAGCTTCTAACAGCAGCTGCAGTGACGCGATGGCTTTACTAATGAATGATTGGCTCTTTCATTTAGAAGGCGGGGCTTATTCGCCATATTGGGCGTTGCACTTTCTCCCATTCATAAGTAATCGGAGTAATAAGTCCCTTGATGCACAACAAAAAAGTCATGTGACTGTGCCACAACAGATCATGTGACCAGAAAAATGGGATGGTGGGACGGTGGGATGTAAACAGTGCTTCATTCGCAAGTGTTTTATGTGAGATGTCAAAGTTAAGTACGCAACTTTGGATGGAAGCATAGCTTGTGACATGCGTTGTTTTGTGTTCGCTTTTTTTGTTATCACAATGGCCCCTTCCTAATTCCTTATCTCCTCTCATTCCCAAATCCTATGTATGGAAAGTGACTTGGGATATGCTTCACCACCTTCTTGAAGAACAGCTCTCTCTCATCCACCATTACCTAGGCCAGCCAGACACCGCTGGAAAGATAGTGGCCGTGTCACACAGCCATTTTATGGATGGGAATATGGCACATAAAACTTGTTTCGTTTGGATAAAACAGGGCTGTGGATAAATGTTTGGTTAATTAGATTGAACTTCTTGAGAAGTGAGCCATGTCCAAACTTTTCACCCCAACCTCTTAGCTTCTCAGTCACATCTTAAGAGAATTCTTTGTCTTATTTGTCAAAGCCGCCTTCTCATATGCCTATAGGCTTTGCTTCATCTGTCATTACCAAGGATAAAAAAATCACCTCTGTGCAGATGTTACTGTAGCTAATGAATGGCTGTCCTGTTCCCTTGATTCTTCAGATACGCCTGTGCGTTTATATTGCAGTTTGCCTAAAAGTCATCAGAAATAGCAACAATTGGTTGTAATGCACGACGGGAGGGAAACAGATGTTAGCTGTTCACTGAGGGTTTTGGACACGTTGATTATCAGTTTGACAAGCAAGCTGAAGTCAGGCGACAAAAATATACTGCATGTTGTCCTTCACCTTTCCCCTCGCCGCTGCACATTGTCAGCTCTGACCCTGAGAGGTCAGATGTTTCTCACACACCACTCACTGGATATTGCTGACTCCTGTAAGGTCTGCATCCACCCGTTAATGGCCGACCAGTATCTAGAAAGCAGGGTGGCTGATGACTAGGCATACAATGGATTTCGCGGAGCCTTCCACAAAGTTCAAGTTTTCTGACCATTGCGTTGTCCTTTTTTGACTAATTTATAATTTTTTTTAACTATCAAGAGTATAGTACTTTCCATTCCTATACACATTTTACATTATTTAAAGGGATAATTCACCCAAAAATGAAAGTGTTGTCCTTACTTACTCAAGTTGTTCCAAACCTGTATGCGTTTTTGTCTTTAGTACTTTCGAGCACATTTTATCATATTTAAATATTTTCCACGTAAATTCCATAGGTTTTTCACAAAGGTTCTGTGACTATAGTGCTAATATATTTAAATGAATATAATTTTTTTAAATGTAAAATATATATGCATATTTTAATATACATATTTGAAATACATTAAATGTTTTATTAAATGTGTATAATAATAATAATAATAATAATAATAATAGAATTAAAGAATTTTTACATGTATTTAATAATTAATGCATAGTATACACATTAAATTATTATAAAAATGTATAATTATATATAATTTTATTTATAATATATACATTTTATATATGTGTATATTTAATTTATTTTTTACTTATTTTCATTTTCAGTTATTTTAATTATAATATAAAAATATTTAATTCTATAATAATTATAATACAATTTTTATTTTATAATTATTAATTTAAAAAGTTGTAAAACATCTATAATCATATTTTTCAATTTAATTTTAATATATTATTATGATTATTATATAATCAAATAATATACATATGATGCAAACAAAATTGTTCAAATTAACCATATATTTTAAACAATATATACTTAATGCAGATACTTTTGAAGTTGTTAATTTTCATAGATGTAATGAATGTTATATACTGGGATTAATTTTCTTTGTGTTTCAGCTCTGTGTGACGTTATTATGGTAATTGTTTCTGCAGGTGTCATAGCACTAGCGTGCGTCAGATCTCCATTTCCTCTGAGCCTCATCGCACAATCTTTCTCAAGCTAGAGTGGGCTAAGGATCTTGGATCTGGCTTCATAATCCTTCTGTCTGATGGCGTCTCTGCGTGGAGTGGTGAAGGTAGGAAGTCAAATGATCACATTTAAATGATATCAACAACGTTCAAAACTGCCCTGATCATGCTGTTGGTTTCAAATCACAGACCTTTTGATTGGGTTCATTCATTAGTTTCAGAGGAGGATGTGTCCCGTGAAGCCCAGGAGATTGAGATGGAGCGAGAGCGGTATGTTGTTGACCTGCACCTGGCTTTGACCGGAGAGGGACCGTCAGCGGAGGGGGAGTACAGCTTCCACCTGACACCTGAGAGACCCGGCAGCCCCTTGCAGCTGTCTTATGAGAAGGTGCAGAGCGACATCTCGGTGAGTGGCACGCCTGAGATCGCTACGTGGCAGAGAGTGATGTAATAGTCTCACTGATTGACACGCGCTAGTGTGCAGACAGGGCACCAAATTAACACTCCAAATTAAAGTTGGACGGATTTATGAAGAATTGCA